>OX459041.1:17496166-17602211 GCA_949775005.1 Orthosia gothica
TTTTTATTGATTGCATAATAGGTATAACGATTTAATCAATTAATCTATAACGTCACTCTATAGCTAAACAAACAAACCCATTGTAAACTAATTAGCTAGATTATTATCAAATAAATCTTTGATAATGCCTATTAGTTTAAATTGACTGCATACCAAAATGATAACAGGTTCACTACTCGCTAGTTGAAAAATAATTTGTTAGAATTTATTTTCATAGAATATAATGTTCGTATTGTGATGCCTGCTTTTAAAGGCTGCCATTGTCTGCAATGTAATTTTACTTTGAAATGGTTTCTTAGATATTCTGCTCTGAGAGCTCCTTGCAGCTCTATTAATATTGAAACAGGTTCTGGTGCCTGACGATTAATTAAAATTTGATAGCCCTTCTAGATTTCTAGATGCTTGTTAACATTTGTTAACTTTTTATCTCGATTTACTTTATTTTTTTCTTTTGTTTATGTAATATAAAAACTTTTTTTTTTTGCTTTCTTACTACTTATTGCTGGGGCTACGTTGTCCCTCATATCTAAGTTTTAATGCTGTAACATGGAAATATAGTAAAAACTTTTTTTGTTTTTTTGAAGTGCCCCTGTAGGCCTATAAACAAATTTAGATTTAGATTTTGATAAAATGTAAAGACAACAATTAAAGTAATTGATTTAAAAATACTTGCTACATTTAAAACACATACATTAAAGGTGCTTGTCCACCAAAGATGTGCGAAGTAGCGAGGCGTCGCGTGAGGGAAAAATCCACCAATATGATTACCTACTTCATTTACCTAACCAGCCATAGCGCAGCACTGGTGGAAAAGGTCTAGGAAAACTAGCTATTTTTTAATACAAAAGAGTTCTGTCCTCTGGGCCCCAATACATGCAACCAGGATAGTAGTATATTATTGGGCATTCTACCCCACCTACCGTTCCTTCGGCTCACAGCTCCGTTCGCCTCAGTCACTCTCGGTGGGGTAGAATGCCCAATAACATTTTTTTGATATCGTTGGGTGGCTTATCTCAAATTCAATTCTAGTAAATACTAGTTCAGCGCCTAATTCTACTCGGTCTTTCTGTGAACGGTCGATGTCCAATCGTGAACGGTCGACTCGGTTTAGTAGTTAGTAATGCAAAGTGGTAGTACTTAGTATGGTTTGTAAAGATGTCACGTGTTTAGTGTTATTCTATTGATATGTGTTTAGTGCTTTAAACAGTGGTATGAAATACGACTGTGTATACACACACGTATACACACGTATGTATTTAATTGTGTTTGTATTAGATGTGTGTGAAATGAAGTGTGGGCATACATAGTAGAGAAATAAAAAAAAAAACATTCATTGAAATTAAACCATATTTATTACCTATTTATTTATCGTAAAAAACTGGTTTGTCGGGGAACAAAACATCTGCAGAACGTACAAAGTCCTGCAGTTTTCTCCACTGAGGACAGTCAATGTCGGCCTGGAGCTTGATTCGTACAAGTGCCTTCTTCCATAGCTCCATCGAGTCGGTGTTGCGCGCGTCGTCAGCTCGGTACACCTTGCAATCTATGTAATATTCGCCCTCGGTGTGAGCTGTGCGTCGCTCGCACCCGTTAGCCACTCGGTACACGAACAGCGACGACAGGCTTGCTTGACCAGATGATCCCTCTCCGACTTCCGCGCCTGTCTCGCGAGCCTGGCTGATACCGAATATATCACTCGTAGCTTTTTTACTGTAAAAACAAAATAACTTTTGTTTAATTTATTTATTTAAATAGTACGACCGAAGCCAATTACACTATTTAATTTTTAAACAACATACCTACTTATATGTTACCTTGTTAATTTACTAATTACAAACCCAATTATGTTGGATACTGAACTGTGTGGTCAAGAAATGATATTTAATAAGGCTTTTCAATAATCTCGATGAGTATAACACTTAAAGAAGTACTAACAGTAACGACAACAATCTAGAGATGGGTCTTACTTGCAAAATCGAGTACCAGGGCTTCCAAGTACGTTCAAGTATTTTCTATCTGGATAGGAAATTGACCCGTAATATAGTATGAATAAGGAGCATAATCGCGTTCTCAAATAAATACCTACTTAGAGACGATTGAACTTCCTACATCCATGCCAAGTCCTGTTGGAATAAAAAATACTTGCATAGGAAATTGAAACGTGACTGCCTTTAAATAAAGAGCACAATCGCGTTTACAAAGAAATACTTGCAAAGACAAACCATTAAAGTAAAAATACTTGCATACGAAATTGTGCCGTAGACTCTTACAAATAAGAAGCATGATCGCGCGACTGCCGAAGCCACGTCACGAATCAGCGAGACTCGGGCGAGCGTCGAACCCCGATGGAGCGAGTCCGAGTAGCCGTATAAAATACTTTGAAGTCTTGCAAGTATTTCGGGCGGTACCTGGTGTACGTACTTGGAAGCAAATACCTGGTGTAAAAACCTGGTCGCGTAAATACGTACCTTCCCTAACAATCGCTACACTCATGAAACTTGATGAGACAAACATAATGAAACATGTAAAAACCTATGTAATTTACTTGATGAGACAAACATAATGTGACCGACTTTTCACTATGAAATATATAGTACATCCCGAGGTGTAAAATATTATCACTTACTGTGCTATAATATACATATATTTACATCCCAAGCGTCAAATGAATGGCGAGATGTTAATATTACGTCACGAGATGTAATATATCCCATAGTCAAAAGCAGGCCTGAAACATGTAAAATAATATGTAATTTACCTGGGACGGTCCGATTTTGATTTGCGTTTTCCATTTTTTTCTGTAGGTTTACGACCAGTTTTCGTTTTTAGTTCAATGGTTGATGGAGTTTGATAGCATGAACCCTCAGAATCGGACCTGAAACAAAAAAGTGATACATACGTTAAAATAAAATAAATTGAAAAGTAGGCGGTGGTTCTGAAGTTTAGAGTCAGAAGAGTTTCGAATATTTTATACTTACATTTTTCCTTGACTTGTAATGGACTTACTCTACTTCAAGAAGAGAGCAGCGCCAGCAGGCACGATGAACTTCAACTGGTGTTGGTGATGGCGGTTGCCGACACTGACTTTACTGACTGAGTACAACAATTTACCGATCGCGGATCACGAGTGCACGACTGAAGTCCGGAGTCGCAAGTTACTTAGTTCACTTGGAATAATTGTAATGATCATAATGAAAAACGTAGTGACTTATAAGGCTGGAAATGACTAACATGAAAAGAAACTTAAAATCCTTGGGTTTTAGTGTGTGCTGGAACTTTTTTATTTGGTCGTATTTTAAACCTTCAAAAAGTGAATACTAAGCCAAATTAAAGTAGAATCAATTGCTGATACAACGAAAACACTTAGGGTTCACACACCATTTCCTTACAATTTTCATACAACGGTAGTTATATAAGCAGCGTAATGACAGCCCTGTGTAAAATAGCTGACTACCAAACATTAATTACGTTGCATCATTTCACAAATTTTATATTATATCGGAAACGCTGAAAGTTGATATGTAGCAATGGTCTTATTACAAACGCCTGATGTTGTGGAATTTTCCTGAAATTTAAAAGACGTTTTAGGTATTTCGGTAAATAAATGTTACTAATAAATATGTAATATTACAAGTTTAAATTGAAATTGTGAAACATTAAACAGGTAATTATTATTTTAATAATTAATTTATAATAATCTATTTTGATACTTAATGGTTATTTTATTTATAATTTAAATAGCAATAATTTTATTATTTTTCAGCTACACATACATTACAATTTACAATTGTACAAAGACGATGAGATTGAAGATTTATTCTTAAGGAAAATATTTAGAAGTACATAATTTTTTATCTGATAATTTCTACAAGTGCGTAAGATCAAATAATTCTCAGGTAAATATATTAAGTATGTACCTATTAAACTTTTAAGTTTTTGTTGAATTATTAACCTAAGTACATATCTAATAAATCTTTGCATCTTATTTTCAGAATAAGGCTGTATACAATATGATCAAAACAGACAAAACAACAAATGAGGAACGGGAGCTACAACTGATCAAGATTTTTATGTATAATGGTTCTAACGCATTTTCGAAGCTGTAAATCTGTATGAAAGGTAAATATAGGTATATATATTATTTTATATTGATGCTTGTAAGTAAATCGTATAATTATGTTTGTTATTTTCAGAAAAAGTTTTCTAAAAACCTTTGAAATCTTGCGAAGCGGTTTTCCCAACAAAATCAGGATAATACACAGCATTACGTTGTAGTAGTTAACTTGGAAATCAAAGTAAATAATTCAAGAAAAATAAAAGGTAAACATAACACTTAGAACTTTTCTCATCAGGGATAAGCAGAGGCATAGTATAATGTCGGACAGACTATTAAATAATGTTAACGTTATTTTCAGGAAGCATCTGTTTGACTTTTGGTTACGATTTACCACTGAGATCACACATGAATATTTGCATTTGCAATGCTAACAGGATAACAGGTCAAGGAGCTATGCTGGAAAATTGAACACAATTATATTAGACCTGTTTAGTAAATTAATAAGGTATTTATTTGTTCTCTTCAATCCATTTTTTGTATCCTGTGTTGTAATTTATTTTGTTATTGTTAGTGATATGGTATTTTCGTAAAATAACATTTAAAATTTTGGTAAATTTTAGCTTTTCCACTTTTCAGTTTCTTCATACCAAATTCAGTTAGCTGTATAACAATTTTATAATTTCATCAAAATGCCTTATTGCTCGGTTTGCGATATTTACGTAGAAAATCGTTGCTGGACCAGTCATTTACGAACTAATAAACACAAAAATAATAGTACATTGCCCATGATTGAAAATGTTGAAATCTTACGTTCATCGTTTAAAGGACGTATTATTAGCTATAGAGTTTTTGCATCCAAAGATGAAGCAAATAATTTTCCAGAAACATTTTTTTGTAATATTCGCGAACAGGTTAAATGTTTAATAGATGAATCACTTAAAAAACATAACGCAGTAAAAATTAATTTTGAACTTTTTTCTTTATTTCTATTGTATAAAAATGATTTACAAGAAATCAAATCGTTTGCCACAAAAAATTTTGCTATCCATTTTAATTATGATTTTAATACTATTTACGAAACGGTTGTGACGTCATTGATGAAAAAAATTGAAGAATTTGAGGAGAGAGACAGTGGATGGGCATTCTTGTGTACTTTACATTTAGAAGTCAATGTTAATAAGTATCAACCACTTAGTGGATCTCATTTTATAGATTTACCTAAGTTTATAAAAAACAAAAAAGCGTGCTTGAATATTCGCAATAATGATAATTATTGTTTTTTGTGGTGCATTGTGGCTGCTTTGTATCCAACCAATCAACATGCAGAGCGAGTAACATCTTATCCAAACTTTCGCGATGTTTTAAATGTTAAGAACATTTCTTTTCCCATTACTTTTTCAGATATAGTTATTTTCGAAAGAAATAATCCCTTTTTAAATATTTACGTATACGGTTTAAAAAACAATAAGCTAATAACAGGTCCTCTGTACAGATCTGAATCGCGTAAGGGTAAATCTAAGAGTATTCATCTACTATTCTTAGAAAATGATCGTTCATCCCATTATTGCCTTATCAAAGACTTGCCTCGTCTTGTTAAAACCCAAATCACAAAACACCATAGCAAATTATATTTTTGCGAAAGTTGTTTATTGTTTTTTCCTACACCTAAACAAATTGATGAACATCTGTGTGGGGGAATCGTAACTATTTTACCCGAAAAAGGCTCTGTATTACAATTTAAAAATTATGATAGAAAACAAAACATTCCATTTGTCATATACGCCGATTTCGAAACATTGCTTGAACCAACATCCGTTAGTGAACCCGATACTGCAAACACAACATTTTTACAAAAACACGTGCCTGTAGCATTCGCCTATAACATTGTTTCTTCGTTAGATAATACTTTTAATGATGATGGATTTAAAAGTTATCGCGGATTTGACTGTGTTTCAAAATTTTTAGACTGTCTTTCTGCTGATGTTAAAAAGATTTACAAAATACTAACCGAAAACCAGATCATGACATTTTCAGAAGACGATGCGCGAGATTTTCAACAAGCTTATAAATGTTACATATGTGAAAACCTACTTTGGACTAATAAAGTTAGAGATCATTGTCATATAACAGGGCGATACCGTGGTGCTGCTCATAGGCATTGTAATCTACAGTATAAAATACCTAAATTCATACCGATATTTTTCCACAACTTATCAGGTTACGATTGCCATTTATTCATAAGAAACTTAGGTGAATTGCCAGGAAAGTTGAGAATTATTCCAAAGACTAAAGAACAATATATTTCATTTTCCAAATTCATACAGATTGCTGATAATGAATACGTTCAAGTGCGATTTTTAGACTCATTTAATTTTTTAGGAACTAGCTTAGACAAACTTGCGAAAACTATGCATAATGATGATTTCATCACACTACGCTCTCATTTTCCTAACAATGATCAATTCAATTTGCTTGCAAGGAAGGGAGTATATCCTTATGATTACATGACTCACTGGAAATGTTACGAAGAAACAAAATTACCTTCGAGGCATCACTTTTTCAGCGTTCTAACTAACCAAGCTATTTCAGATGAAGATTATAAACATGCTTGTTTGGTTTGGAATGAATTCAATATAAAAGATTTAGGTGAATATACTGATTTATATTTGAAAACAGATGTTCTTTTACTAACAGATATATTCCAGAAATTTCGAAAAACATGTAAACAGCATTATAAACTAGACCCTGCATTTTATATAACCGCACCTAGTTTATCATTTGACGCAATGCTATTGAAAACTGGTATTCAACTTGAACTAGTTTCTGACTTAGCCATCATACGAATGATTCAAAACGGTATTAGAGGTGGTTTGTGTATGTGCTCTCATCGCTATGCAAAAGCTAATAATAAGTACTTATCAAAATGCGATGCATCAAAACCACAATGTTTTATAGTTTATTTGGATTGCAATAACCTTTATGGTTACAGCATGTGTCAATATTTACCATATTCAGATTTTAGATTTTTAAATCAAAATGAAATAAGTAAATTACATGTTGAATGTATTGATGATAATGCGCAATGGGGTTTCATACTAGAAGTCGATCTGTTTTATCCTGAATCCTTACACAGCGATCATAATGACTTACCTTTTTGTCCTGAAAAATGCATACCACCTGGAGGTAAAACTAAAAAACTGGTTTCAAATTTATATAATAAGTATAACTATGTGATTCATTATGTGCATTTAAAAAAATGTTTGGAACACGGTTTGTTACTACGTAAAATTCATAGAGTTATCACATTTAGACAAAGTCCTTATTTAAAGCAATATATCGAATTAAATACACGACTACGTCAAAAGGCAAACAGCACATTTGAACAAGATTTCTTCAAGTTGTTAAATAATAGTGTTTTTGGAAAAACCTTGGAAAACACTGAAAAGAGAGTGTCTGTTCATTTGGTTAATCAGTGGAATGATATGAATAACAAAACCAAAAAGTCCTCCTACGCTGAGAGACTCGTAAGCAACCCATATTTTCATAGCGCCTCAGTTCTAACCGAGAACTTAGTAGCGATACAAATGAAACCAGATCAGATAATTTTAGATAAACCTATATATATTGGCTTTACCGTTTTAGAACTGTCTAAATCACATATGTACCACTTTCACTATAATTTAATCAAACCTTTTTATAAGAAAAGAGTGAAGTTATGTTATACGGACACGGATTCTTTTGTTTACGAAATATATACTAATGATTTTTATCGCGATATTAAACATCGGTTCTTGCAATACTTCGACACCAGTAATTATAGTAAAGAAAATGAATATTTGTTACCTCAAATAAATAAAAAAATTCCAGGTCTTTTCAAAGATGAAATGGGAGGAAAAGTAATTACAGATTTCGTTGGTTTAAGATCTAAACTTTACTCATTAAAAACAGAGGATAAAATAATAAAAAAAGCAAAAGGAGTGAAATCTTCTGTAGTTCGTGATCTTAGTATAACTGATTACGAAAACGTTTTATTTAATAGTAATGTAATTCGTAGACAAAATATCGTGTTTAAATCCATTAAACATGAAATATTTACGCAAAGTGTTAATAAAATTGTATTATGTAGCAACGATGATAAACGTGCGATATCTACTTGTAAGATCGCAACCAAAGCATGGGGTCATTGCTCATTTTTGAAATAAATAAATAATTAAATTTCATAATGTTTTTATAACTTTAGCTATCACTCTTCTATGTGCTACTAGAATTTAACTGCTTGAATAATAACTAGAATATGTTATATTAAATTAGTCGTAAGAAATGATCATTGGCACTTAACAAATGTACATATGTCTTAAAATGTTCTAGTGAAGTATATACTATTCTGTATCTATAGATTATAAGTATAATAAATGTTTATTAAATGAATTAAAATAGTAATTAATATTGTTTTATTTCAAACACACTATTGTATATTATTTGCATTAAAATTATGAGCGCACAGGTAACATCGCAGGGCTACGCTAGTTTACGATAACAACATACATAGATTGCATGTTAATGACCTTTAAATGCAAGCTTGCAAGTTTGCATGTTGACGTTCAAGTTCAACGCTTCAACACAATATTCGAACGACTTTTATTTAATGATTAGTCAAGGCTATTCCATCTTTATTGTTATGTAGATAAGATTTACATTCCATGTTGTGTTACGATCATAATAACGCTCGCACAAATGCTAAGTTAACAATTTTAGAGTCAACGTGACTTATAAACTTAGGGCTCGTACACACAGTCCTGTTAGTGAATAATATATTTCAATGATTACATAAAAATCTAATACACTGATCAGATTCGTTTAGCAAATGATTGTTTATTTTATTTGATCTTAATATATTTAATTCGTACTCAATAATCTTAATAAATGTATGAAAACTATATAACCCAATACATTTATGTAGTGTATAAATTCGCTAAACGATTTAGTTCCTTGATCGTACTAAAACTTCGTTTTAAATACAAACAATATTGCTTAGTCAAACAGGTCTATGTGAACGAACCCTAACTTATAATGTTGCAATGCTTGTTTCCTGCCACGGATAATTAACTATATAAAAAGATATCTAAATTTAGGTTATTTATGAAATATTACTCGCTTTGAGTACTTGTACAGTATTATAGATATTTGATATATCAGTGAGCGTCATAATCATGTCTTCGGTGAGTAAAATACGTATTATTTTAAATCTTATTTAGAATATTATAATCTAGGTCATGATTGTTTCCCAAGAATAAGGTGCTAATCATTTGTTATCATTTTGTTTCAGATTTGCGATTCAGAAATTCTATTCAGCCAGTACGCTCAGAACCCTTACGAAGGACTTTCTGAGACGATTTGCAACGAACCCCCGCACTGCAGTCAAGTTACGAAAGAAAAGAAATCCAAACGACAGCGTCGAGAAAAGCCTTCTCATAAGAAACATCCATCAAAATCTTTCGTGATGAGTAAACTGCATCGACGCGGGATAAAACTGATCAAAATTTCAGTCATTGATTTGTGCAACAACAATACAAGTGATACTGATAGTGACAGTGAGAACGTTGTAATAAATGCACAATATATTGTCAAAGATGCTATCGATAGTGTTATGGACGAAACTGAGTCTTTAGTTAAGAAAATATCAAAATCTTTAATAGATAATGACTTTTAATAACTTTTTGTGTAAACTCGTTGATAAGAGAAATGTTACATTGTTTTTATGTAATTTAGTATAAGGTTAAATATAGTTTTGAATATTATAAACAAATAAAAGCATATTTATCATATTATAGCTTTTTATTTAAAACACCTAACCACATAAGTAGCTAAATACTTCATTTCCACGCTAAATACTTTCTTATACATAGTACATTTTTGAGCGCACATTGCTTTGAATGAGAATTACAATTTAAATTTGAATCTACATTACAGTATTTTTTATGCAAAATAGATAAATTAGGACACTGGTTTTCATCAAGTTCTGATACCTTACAATTTACACATAGATCTTTTATCCACTGCGCCTTCTCCAAGCCTTTGACAATAATATCTTTATTTTGTAAGTATGGAACGATTAAACGATGAAATTCCTTGTAGTCAATATATCCTTCATTCCAATAAATGCCTCTGTTTCTTTCTAACCATTTTACTTGGTTTTTTTCATGACTTGTTAAGTATCTGAACAAGTATGGAGGTTTAACTAAGAAGGTTTGAGTGTAATCACGGGTGGCCAGAGCTAATTCTTTTACTATAAAATTGTTGTTGAAGTCCTTAAATCCTTGAACGTCTATTAATATAGTTTCAGGATTCATGATATTTTCCTCACGGTATTGCTCAATGGCTTATACTCAACGATACAGTCGTTTAATATGAGGCAGTATGCTGAAGTTTGATCGGGTATAACCGAATCAGTTTCAATTTCCACTCTTACATCCACAACCGGACCTACTTTCAAGTTATCTGCTTGCCTGGAGCAGTCAATAACAAAAAGCGGCGCCAAGTCTTTAAATTGTTTTTCGCTTAATAAAGGTTCCGCACGGCGTCCGTAATATGACTGTTGAAATCTAGTGTATTGCTCGTATAATAAGGCAATTCTGTTATCAGCAAAATTCACATTTAGATTTTCATATGGGAAGTAGTTTGAATTGAGGTATACTCTAACATCACGAATGTGACAGTGATCGAACAGAGACATATCAGAGCTTGCATTGTTTTTCCTATTTGTCTGTAAACCGATAATAACATATCTCGGTTTCTCTATTTGCGACGAAGTTTTAATAGACCAAGTATGTTTCGTTGTTTTAGGTAAAGTCGGATATTCGTACAGGTCCCAATTTCTAAAAATCATCTGGAGTGGTCGATCTTTTTCTAACAGCTTTAGCAAACTTATTTTCTCTTTGTCTGACACTTTAACATGTGGTACACGCCAAACAATTTTATTTATCTGAACATCATCTACAACTTCACCGGTATTCAGTTTTACAGCGTTCAGGTTAGTATTGCTTCGTAACAATATCAATTCGTGTCTACTATTTATTACTACTTTCTTAAAATCTTCTGCAAATCCAAGAATGTTACAAAGTGGTATGGAAGCAGAAAAATTACCTCCATTAATATTTTTTATGCCATCAATTTTCCAACCCCATGCATAAGATATCTTTGACTCACTCTCATTCATTGACACTAATGATTTCATCGTAGTAGTCACACCAGCGTTTTTTATTTTATCTATTTCCACTCCATTTAATTCGTATCTTATATCTTGAAACAGGTAGAGAAGAAAATTATTTGTTAAAGAAATACTACTCGCTTTATCTTTTGAATCTTTTTTGGTGACGATTATAGTTCCTTCCAAATACAAAGTGCTAGCTGATGGTAGTATATACAGATCCTGTTGATTAATAGGTATGCGGATTTCATCGTTTCTGTTGAAGCTTGTTACGTAGGGTTTGTAAGAATGAAATTCAATTCCTTCAACAGTGTTGTCGTCAGTTGGAGCAGATAAAACATCTAAGATATTCATTTTAGCAAACCGATGGCTTTAAGAAATTCCTTATTATCTCTTGTTAATTTTATTTTTTTCTTAGACCGAGGTCTTATTTGCTTGATCACTTTAGTAGAACTGACATTTCCCATTGGTTGATGCACATATTTATTGTAGTCAATCATTTTTTCTTCTGAGATGTAAATATAGCTGTACTTCTTCACCGCGTAAGTTTATTAAGCGATTGTTTATATCTAATAGCCTGATATGTATACAGCTTATGATGTTTTGGTTGATTGGAAAGTATATAACGTTTTTAGGAATTTCTATAATTCTATATCCAGGTGGTACGTTGAGTGCGAATTCGTGTACAATGTGACTGGGTTTTCCGTTTATGTACGAACCACTTACAATATCACATTCTATCCTGATCACGGTCGTAGGCAAAATGTTGACTGGTAAGTCAGACACATGCCATTTATTTGCTTTTAAAATCTGTTTATTGAATCCCAATAATTTCCCAAAAGTCCCTTCTTTAGTAAAATTTATATCTTTAGTACAGTATATCAAAGTTTTTAAAGTGTTGTTATTACACTGAACTTTTATTAAACAATCTTTTATTTCCGATTTTAAATAATCGTTTATATCTTGTAATTCATAAGTACCTTCAGGTATTTCAAGGACTTCGGTAGAGCCATAATATAACTTATTGTTCGATTTGTCAATGTTGGGAATTGAATTAAATGTTGAGAAATGCAATAATGCACACTCATAATGTCCATCGAGTTGTAATGTATTAGGATAATATGTACATAAATCGGACGAGTTTCCAGTTATCGACAAGGTGAATGACATGGTGAAACTGATTGAAATAAAAGAAATACATAATATTTATAAGTATTTATTCCAAAATTCACCTAGATATTCTAAACATAAGTGTCCACAGTTTACTGTATCAAATTGTTGAAATCTAGTGTAGTTATAAAAAACATTACAATTTTTAAAGTACTGAATTAATTCCATTGGAGGTTTCAAATCCCCAAAGCTATCAAAGTATTCACAATAATTGTTTATTTTAGCATAAGCTACCCAATGCGTTCCTTCATTTCGTGAATCGTCTAAGTTGACGATAGCACATTCAAGGCGTTTTGGTGTTCTTGGTAACTGATCCTTCATATAGACTCCTCGAAAGTATGGGATGTCACGTGCATGCTCACTAATATCGATATTAGTTAAAGGACGATTAGGTAGCCTTTTATTCAGTTTTTTGATTTTATAAACAAACCTTTACCATTTTTATGCGGTTTAATGTATAAACCTTTGCCTAACTTTAATGACTCCATTGTTTTATTATGACGTTCTGTTTCCCGTAAATTTTGCTGGCTTGCTTTGTAATCATTAATAGTTTTTGCAATGCCAGCCGCACCACCAGCTAAAGTTCCTAAAGCTGATAGCCCTGCGAAAATTGGGATTAAAGGCAGAATTCCTCCGGTCTTAGGTAAAGGTATCACTCGCGGTACTCGAATTTTCGAAATGTTTGGAAATATTTTTTTTGCTGCTGAGTAAGCAACATTGATTAAAGTTTTGTTATCCCTTGGTTTCAGTTTCTTGATTTTTGATCTTATTTTCGACACGAAACTTTTAAATGTTTTAATTCCGGAACCAGATTTCAATTTGGCTTTCATAATTTTGCTTACTAACCATGAACTAACTTTTTCGCCTTTGCCAGCATCTTTCGATTTCAGTCTTTGTTTAGCCATATTTAGAAGTTGTAAATCCGCTTTGTGACGATTATGTAAGTCTGTGTGATTTGCGTATGCAATATCGTGATGCATACAAGCTTCGTCTAGTTTATTCACACCTCGATCGCCTCGCAGCAATCGCTTCTCAAGTTTTGTTCCTGGTCCACAATAGTTATATCCAGGCAAATGAAGTTCAAATGGCAAATTATTAATCACAGTATTGACTAGTCCACTGCCTTGCATATTCCAAAGAGTAATGAATGAAAAAAATCTTACAAACATGGTTATATATTATTATCTTACCCCACAATTGCATCTTTATCAATCCAACTATTTTCTTCGTTGCTTAAGCCCAGCCATTTCACATAAAGTTTCTTTCCCTTCCTTTTAAGTATCTTTTCTATCAAATAAATACCTGGATGACTAGTTTTTTGAAGTTCTTGTTCATAGAAAGATCCTCTAATAAGTTGCTTTCGATGATCTTCTATACGATATGTTACTGGTATGGTGTTATTTATCCTTTTTACAGTAAATATTTCAGTTGACCAATTTGGAGTGTAACCTTTAGCAAAAATATGTTTGTATTTGCTGATCCGAACGTTTTCACCCACTTTGAATTTAGGTTGACATCGACGTGATATAAGTTTATGGGTTTTTTGAATATTTTCTCTTATCTTTGACTTGTTCGAATGGTTTACCTCGCTTGGTTTATATTTGGTGGTATGATGTTTTGTATTATTGTAGGTCTGTAGAATAACTTTTAAGGGTAAACCTATCCATTTATAGTTTCCAATTAGACTAAAGTATTTATACATTTTATTTTTAATTGTTTTAATTACCCGTTCTACGATCGAAGCTTTCTTGGTTGAAAACGAAGAGTAGTGGTTAATATTGTAGGTCTTCATAAGCTTTTGGAATGTTTTATTATAGAATTCTGTTCCAGAATCAGTTTGTAAATTATCAGGTTTTCGATTGCTGGTAGTTAGTATTCGTTCAAATGCACGAGTAACATAAAGTTTACTTTTGAATTTTAATGGTTCTGTCCAGGCATACTTTGAGAAACAATCAATCACCACTAAAATGTAGTTATAACCCTGATTAAACCTTTGTAGATTCTGCATATCTATTAGATCAGCTTGCCATAAGTCATCTATGTCTTTTATAATAACTGAACGTCTACCAAAGTTTCTTCGTGCCGCTTTGTGTAGTTCATTAACAATTTGTTGTTTTGCCATCACGGAGCTTTTTCAAGTATTTTATTTACTTCTGCTTTGTTAGAAAAGTTATCTTCCAAATGAACTAAAACTTCAGGTGTCTTCGCTTTTAAAGTGGCTTGGACTGTTGCTTGTGCATCTTTTATGATTTGAGCACGCAACAATCCAATCATTATTTTCAGTTCCTTTATTGTGTGATCGCATTTTTGATCGACGTAATCCTTGTTCACAGCATCGTCTTTGTCTACAGGAGATCTTACTCCTCTCAATCTAGATTTTTTAAAATCATAATCACTACTTTCGGATTTTAGCAATGCATTTTCTTTGGATTCTAATAATTCAGAAAAACGCATTCGCTTATGTATATGATGTCCGAATTTATCTACATTCATCTTTAAGGTGTATTATATTTAAAGGTTTATAATAAAATGAACGGTGAAAATTGTGTATCATTTATTTATTACTTAATAATTTTACTTTCACGCAGTTCCTCAATAATAGATATAATTTCATTATCTAAGCCAGTGTTACCAGCGTCTCGAGATGCAATTAATAATTTTAACCTATCCACAAGTTCATTAGGATCGTCCCAATATACAAAATCGGTATTTTTTTTCCACATTTTTGTCAAGGGTAGCCCTTTCCCTTTTGTTTGGTTATTTTGATTAGTACTTGACAGTTTGAAAAGAGGTTTTATAACTTGCAAATATTTTTGTCCCTTATTACTTTTTATTGGTTTGCTTGGATCAAAGTCTCGACGATGTGCGTTTGTGGCAACCAACATCATTTTATAATTCTGCAAATCAGACTCTGTAACCGTGCTTAAATCTACATCCTTTTTCATTAACAATTGTTTTAGTCCAGGAGTACTTCGATATCTCTGACCAGTAACGGTGATGTAATTGTCGCTGATCGTTATGAAAGCAGAACCTAACATCAATTGTCCTCGCTCCGCTCGAACACCAAATGGAATATCTGTCAATGCTTCTGAAGATATTGACCAGGATGATGTATTACGCACTTGATTGTTCTCTTCTAATGATTGGTACGAGTCGTCAGTGTCGGTATCACATTCATTTTCTTCTGCGTCGTTGTCCCCTTCATCACTTGAAAGTCTTTTTTGCAAAGTATCGTTTTCAGCCGGAACTTTTGTTTCTTCAACTTCTTTTGTTCGTAAGAGGTCAGTTTGCTTATTGCTGTTAGCTATACAATTGAGAGACTCTGTTACAGGTCTAAAAACTGATTCCAATGCCTGCTTATTTTCAGTCTCAAAATCACGCATCTTTCGTACCTTCTTCTTGACAGCTTCTGCAGCATCGACGATTTGTTTTTTCAGTGATTTTTCCATTACGGTAGACTTTGATAGTTATCGATTAAGAGTTGGTTCAGTAATAATGATATCATGTAAGCATCATAGTCTTAAATATTTGTATTACTAATCAAAGACTACAAAAGTGTCAAATTTATTTCTATAGCATCCGTTATTTTTGTTGCAATCTTTATTAATTACAACATAATTAAAGGGTTCACTCCAAATTTTAGAACACATTTCACGAAATTCAAGCCATGTCATATCAGTGTTAACATGTTCTTCATAAACATGCCTCAAGTTAATATCATCTTGTTTGAATAATATAATTAAGTTTGCATTATCTCTTACTAACTGTTTAGGGATTTTGCTATATGTTTGATTTAGATAAAAACAGTCGATATGTTTGTGCCTTCCCATCGCGAAATAATCACGCATGTTATTTTGATTTTCGCAAGCAACGTCATCAAATATAATCACGGAATTTGGTTTTGCGTCTTGAACACTTATAACTTCCTCATTCCCTTGATATTTCTGAAGTGAGGTAGATGGTACCCGTTGTAAAACTTTTTCTAAAAAAATGTACTTAGGCTGGTGTAAGGTTTTTGAATAGACATAAACATTTTGAAACCGTAAACCATTTTCATGTATAAGAAGTCCAATAAGTAAATTTGTTTTTCCACAATTTGATGGTCCACAAATGATACATCGTACAGAATTAGGTAACAATTCTCCATGACGCAAACTAGTTTTACAATAATCATCGCAGATTGTGTTTACATGCAATGATTGTGGTTGTTTAACAAATTTCATGGCGACTGCTTGAAACGGTTACCTATATTAATAATGAGTCAATTAATGTGTTACATTAACATTTATAACATGAAAATCATTGTGGCTAGGTAACTCGAATAAATGTACGAACAACCTCACCATGGCTGTCCTTCAATATAAGATAATGTGTGTTTTCCAAATCAGATTTCACCAAATTTGCATCTGTTGGTGGAACAAATCTTCTGGTTGCTCTTTATAGCTATCTTGGTGCTTCAATGAAACGTCATACGTACATATTTTGCTGATCAGTTTGCAAATCTCGAATAGGTAAATATAATCTCGCCGCTAGAATTCTTGAACTTAACACGTTTTTGAAAGCAGATTTTATTGAATCAAGCATTGTAGTTATTTATTAGTTGTGGTGATACAAAATTGAACCTTCTCACGACTAAAGTAAGAATCTAATGCAGCGGTAAATTACGGTGAGAAAGACCGAGTAGAATTAGGCGCTGAACTAGTATATACTAGAATTGAATTTGAGATAAGCCACCCAACGATATCAAAAAATGTTATTGGGCATTCTACCCCACCGAGAGTGACTGAGGCGAACGGAGCTGTGAGCCGAAGGAACGGTAGGTGGGGTAGAATGCCCAATAATATACTACTACTATCTCACCTGATGGGAAGCGATGATGTGGTCGACGGTGTAACACGCTTACCTAGAAGTAACCTATTCACCTTGACTTAAAGTTATGCCCTTACACATAAAAAAATAACATCCAAATTGAGAACCTCCTCATTTTTAGGAAGTCGGTTAATAAAAGAGAATGAAATGGTAGCATGACATATAACTGTAAAAAAATACCCACAACAAAATCGCTCATAAATATTAAGTTTTAACTAGGTATTTACCTTGTCAATAAAATCATAAAGTACTTGCTTGGTCCAAACACAAGCCTCAGCCTCTTTGATTGCGGCACTCAAAGTTGAAATGATTTCCACGGGGTACAAGCCTATAGCTGTTTCAGCACCGGTTACCAAGGTGTCCGCACCGTCCAGAATACAGTTGGCTACATCAAGAAGTTCACCTCTTAGAGCAATATTTTTAAATCTCATGCTGCTTAGAACACCATGCACACATATTGGAACGTTAACCTGCAAGGTTGGGAAATTTAAATTAAGATTGATGGTGATAAACTGGTAAAAATAAGGTCATAAACTAAAATCACACTACTGAAAAAACCTTTTTTGCAAAAAAATACTACCGACTTCCAAATGAAAAACTACAAAGTGAAAAATAACTTAACTTTTGGAAGTCGGTGTCTTTCGTAGGAACCAGTTTTTTGCGATATGGACACCGACTTCCAAAAGTTAAGTTATTTTTCACTTTGTAGTTTTTCATTTGGAAGTCGGTAGTATTTTTTTGCAAAAAAGGTTTTTATTTTTCCCTTTTTAGTTTTACCTACCTAATAGCAAGTTGTTTATTAAGGTCCCTATAACTCCAGAATAGATTAACCGAATAACATGAGAGATCTGCGTACCCCTTTAGAGCGTACTGGCATGTTGTCATGTTATGAAATGGTATAAACAACAAACAGACATGCGATTGCAGCAATCCCGAGAGTTTTGCCGTTATTTATTGAAGAGTTCTGATGTGTATCTCCGAAGTTGTTCATCAGACCTTCACCAAATTAAAATGGGACCAATTTCGAAACATACTCTTTCAAACAAAAAAATAATTTTCAAAATCGGTCCACAATTGACGGAGATATCGGTGAACATACATACAAAAAAAAAAAAAAAAACATACAAGAAGTCAAACATATAACCTCCTCCTTTTTGGTAAGTCGGTTAAAATCACGCTCTAAAAAGTATGAAACAAGAAAATATTCTCATCTCAGAGGATAACCGTGGTTGTATGCTACTTTGCATAATGTGTTGTAGGTGGCATACGACCACAAGATATTTATCCTCTGAGATGAGAATATTTTCTTGTTTCATATTTTTTAGAGAGTGATTTTTCAGTAGTCGAATTTTAGTTTTTGAACTTATTTTTTATTTAAAGTATTTTGGGGTTTTAGCACAGCCACATCACATTTTATTTCTGTTTAGGGTTTGTTGTTTTACATGTATCTAGATAATGCATAAGTTACGAGAGTGGACTCTAGATAACGTCCGTAGTTTCAGCCGTCGTTACGTGCGTTTCCTACTCCGTATTACATCCGTATGTTGTATGCTTCGTTCGGGGCCCGAACTACTAATGAATGATATAACACAATTTGACAATTGTACCTTATGCCTATGTGTTTTTACCCGTGCGAAAAATTTAATAATTACGGAGTAGGGTTCACTCCAAAGTGCCCGAGTACTTTCGGACGTGCCCGTAACTTCGTTGACCAAGTTAGGGAGTAGACCCCTGCTTTGAGTATTCTTCGCTATTCCTCATAGTTTCGAATTTGGCTATCTTCGCCCACTTGAAGAACTCAACTTGTATATACATATATATGTATAAAGTGTAAAAAAAATACTCTCAGAACTTTGAGAGGATGCTCGGTATCGATACTGAAAATGAATAAAATAAAAATACAAAAATAAGCTAGATTAAATATTAGGTGAAAGTATTTTTACACGCACATGCTAGTGTGTTACATAAGTGCATTCGTCATTATTAAAAGTGACAGAGATACATTAATTAATAAGATTGTGAAAAATATGTGAAACTTCGTGGAATCTTGTGTATTGCATGGTGGTTGAATTGTTTGATTAAAAGGTTAATTATTTTTGTTAATACCTGTAAATAGGATCAAAAAATATAAATGTGAAGTAAGAATTATACCTTTGTATCCCAGCGAATACATCTACCTCGCCCAAATAGTCTCTTTCCAGACGAGATAAGAAAAAAAAATTGCTCGCCGCACCGAAAACGCACGAAAGAGCTATTGGTCGATGAAGGCTGCTATAAACGCAAATTGATGGGCATGTGCATTCTCCCTATCCTTACATATGGAGCTCAAACTTGAGAGCGCAGCGGAGGTTCAGACTCGAGGTTAGCCAGCCAGCAATAGAGCGCAGCATTCTGGGAGTCAGATTAACGGACCGCATCAGAAACACAGTGCTGCGCTCCAAAACATAAATCGCCGACGTCACCCAAAAAGCAGCCAAATTAAAATGGGACTGGGCCAGACACGCCTGCCGCAATTCGAACGGTTCATGAGCTAAATCAACCACAATGTGGGTCTCGGAAAGACCCAGATGAAGATGGCCGGATGAACTTGATGCCTATCGACAGGATTGGTCCACAATTGCCCTCAACCGGGAGGATTTGAAGGAAGAAAGGGAGGCCTTTACCCAGAAGTGGGACAGAATAGGCTGAAAATAGTAATAAATAATAATCCCAGTACCTAATGCGTGCGCGCGTTGTTAGCGCGGGTCGTTGACCTTCTGAACGGCTAAACGCCCGAGCCAGCTGACTGTTGTATGGAGCCCAAATTCAATAATTTACGCATAATGCAAATAATTCCATCTTTGGTTGCTTTTTTAATTTTTCGTCGTGATTATAATTTAAATATTATATTAAACAACTTCTTATATTTCTTAGAGTTAATTTTTGAAGACATACACATACATACATTTTTGAACATATTATATATACTAGCTTTTGCCCGCTACTTCGTTTGCGTAGCATTAGTACTTTGAATAGCCTTTTTATCGAACTACAATACTGTAGATGTGTTGGCCGCCTTACTTTGGTTCACCATACAAGCATCCACCGCACCCCCTTCCGATGATTTCCAGGATAAAAACTAAGATAACCTATGTCCTTCCCAGGGTCTCAAACTATCTTCATACCATATTTCATCTAAATCGGTTCAGCGGTTTAACACCGGGTTTCTCAAAGCTAAATTAATATCTGTTGTGATTGGCTGTTAAAATTTCATTTAACCAATTACAACAGTTAACCGGCGATTATTCGTCGATTAATTTAACATCCCGATAATCGAGCTTCGAGAAACCAGGCATAAACGTAACATACAGACAGACAGACAGAGTTAATTTTGCATTTATTTTAAGTATGAATTTACTAGAGTGAAGTCCATTTCACACCACTCCATTATATTCAATTAAACATTAAACAGGATACTGTTGATGACGATGTAAAAGCCCAACTTCAATTCTTGCGATATTGCGATACTAGGATCGGGATAATATTGAAAATGTAACACTGCTGAATTGTCGCCACGTCGCCCGGACCTGTGCGTCTCGCAACCCCGCGGCTTTTGCGTAACCATAACCAGATCATCGGTCTACCTAGTGGGAGGTCTTCCAACGCAGCGTTTTCCGGTTCGCGGTTGCCAATCCAGAACTTTTCGGCTCATCGACCATCCGTTCTTCGAGCAACGTTCCAAGAGCGTGAAGTGTATGTTTAAAAAAAAGAGAGAGGTGTCTTATGGACACCCTGCCCAACGAAGTTCGATTAATTAAATTTAGTGTATCAGTTTCGCAAAATATGACGAAACTGAAATAATAACAACATAGCTGATGCTAAGTGTAAACACTCAATAGCGGCTGCTAGCATAGGTACTTTATTTATTTATTTAACCATAACCATATTTAACCATATATAAACTTTAAAATTTATAAATATTATTGCATTTTCTCAAAATTAACAGCAAGCTGAATCGATTGAAAAAAGTTGTAATTTCCTAGGTGATCGGGCAAAGGTGTTGGTGTTTGGAGTCGTTTTTTTCATTGTTACACTTTTTTCAGTCTAGCCCCTCAACTTACAAACAAACCAGAACTATAACGTGCGATAAGGAACTCCATTTCAAAATTAAAGCAACCTTTGATGTTTGAATTATTTGCTAGCTACTTACGGTATTAGCTCGAGCTATCATATTTTTTTGTGCTATAATTAGTTTCTTCGGTGTAATATCCGATCCCAGTTCTTGTCTTGTTATCATTATAGCATTTGTTATCTGAAAACATAAGAGTTTGGTGCAGAAATCGAAAAACAACATGATATATCATAGCTAAAGCTAGCCGGCTAGAATAGGTTTGCACATGTTATACGAGTATATGAAAATCAAGGTCAGCTTAAAATTCGGCTTTTGCAGGATGGTCTAATGCTATTTATCATATAAAATACGACATACTTGCAAAATGGAGTCATAATTCCGAAAACCTTCGATCGTTTGTATATTCGACATTATGGCAATTTTTTTACCCTTTTCTCCTAATAAGCTTTTTAATTCGAGCACACAATCGACACAGTCTACAAATGGTGCGATCATAATATCAACCTGTAAAAAAAGTGTTTATGCAATTCTTTTCAATGATAATATTAGAAGCTTACACAAGAATGTATGATTGCCTACCTGCTCATGGATCCCCATTTCGATATCGAGTTTGTCTTTCTCAGTATAGTTCGGCATGTTCAATACTACGTTAGGGACAACCACATCTCTGTAGGATCCCAGAAATCCTCCTCTTTCAATTTTGCACGTTAACGTTGTTGTTGAAATCATTTCTACCTTCAACATGATGCTCTCATTGTCCAATAAAATGTAATCATTTTTGTTTACTTGTTCAGCAAAATACAAGAAATCTACGTAAACCGTGTATGTGGAACATCGGTCCCTGTATGTTTCGTCTGTTGTCAATCTTACAACTTCACCAGTTTTTAGTTCTACTTCATCCCCGAAAGTCTGTAATTACAGCAAAGAAAATCATGTAAATATTTAAAGCTCGAGCTTGTAGCAACTCGACCCTGCTACGCACGATGTTTACGTCTTGACAAAACAACGAAATTTCTTTATCATAATGTAAGCTATGTAAACGCTATCTGTCTTATTAATAAAAATGGCGTATTACTTTGCTTACTCCGAAGTTACTCTTGGACTAGCTAATCCTAAGTAACTAAGGATTAACTTAGCTTTACAAATGTTATTAATAAACATGGAATACCCTCGGACTAACTATTCATTCCTTACTCTAGGATTTACGCGTGTGCTATGGTGACCCAGTTGAATTTAAAAGAAGTTAAATAATACGGTAAGTGTGTAACATATTCTACTGGAATTAAATTAAAAAAATATGAAATACCGCATCATAATTCGCTGCGTAGTTTAGAAGAACCACGCGGTTAGACACGTTTAGAAGAAATATAAATTACAAACACCAAAATGATTTAGGCTTCGCTATATTAAACGTGAGTTGTTATTGTGACACTTACGTCTACATAAATATGTATTTTTAAATGGAATTCTTAGGCGGCCATTCGATATTGGACGAGAATTGAGAGCAAAATTTCAAGGACGCGTCACGTTTAGGCATATTTCGTCAAATGAGGGCGAAGAAAGTCTTCCTCTCTGCGAGACCTGTGAGATTCATTCCTGCTCTGACACAAATCTCTCCTTTTCTGCTATAATAAAACTTACTTCGGCTATATGTCCGGTCCTTATTTTCCTTCCGGAGAGTCTCATGGCAATCGACAATGGATAATTTCTGCCCATCCTTATGCTAAAGTTCTGGCTAGCTGCTCGGGCCATTTTTATAGCTTCCACATGTTCATCGCGCTGTCCAAAGTTCATGTTTAGCATTGCTGTGTTCATGCCGGCTCCTATCATCTTTTCCAGTATGTCAATGTCGTAACACGATTTTCCTAGAATGTTGGTACTGTTTAATATTTTGCTTCAACAGCCTTAGAGGCAATTTTCAAGGTGCAATTGAACTAACTCAAAACTTGAAATAGTTGGTCAAATAGGATCTAATCTAAACCTGTTTTTTTTAAACGGTGCTCCACTCTAGAAATTTCTCCTGTATCGTGGTTGTGTTTACAAACTCTCATACACAAACACCCAGAGCCGGTACAACTATCTGTAGGTCACACAAATATTTGTTCCGTGCGGGAATCGAACCCGCGACACGCAGCGCAGCAGTCTATCGGTCAACCACTGCGCCAAACGTGCGCCGAATAAAGGCAACGAAGTTTTTAGTAAAAAGTTAATTAAATAGTTTACTTAGTAGTTTTAGTTAAAAGTTAGTTAATTTTTGTTTGTTCAAGTATCTTGAATTTGCAACACGCTCGTGCAGTGGTGGCTTAGTGGTATCGGCCGCGACTTTTAATTTGTAGGTTGTGGGTTCAAACCCAGGCACGCGCTTTACTTTGTGTAAACTATTTCACCACCACTGCTCTCAAAACGGTGAAGGAAATCGTGCGGAAACCAGCATGTCCAAGAAAAAAATCGAATTCATGTGACATCCACCAACACGAATTGGGCTCGCGTGGTGGATTAAGGCCCATTCCCTTTCACAGAAAGGAGGCCTGTGTCCCAGCAGTGGAAACATTAAAAAGGCTGATGATGATGATGAATTTATTAAAGCTTTATGTAACGTCACCCAGATGGAAGGTGAGCATTTTAGATATGCGACAAGACAGTTCCTACAATTCAACCTTCGAGTTGAAAAGACTATAATTGTGGTAGATGTACAAGATAAAAAAATAAAAATCATAACTATCTCAAAAACAGTCACCTAACCGTAGACTGCATAGAAGCCGTTATATTTTTCTCCTAAATCCGGTGTGCCACCTAACGGGAGAAAATGGCAGTAAGGTTCTCTATTACAACATGATAAAGATCCTTTTAAAATTTACCAAGTGAGGCAATGATGCCCGTCATACGGGTGCAGGCGGGCGGTGCTTTGATGTCCAAGTTCAACACGTGGTCCAGAGGAGTGGGAGCATGTGCTGCCAACAGCTGCTGGCCTGGTAGCACCATGGCGTCGAACTACAAAGTTATCATTATTTATTAGCAAGTGTGTGAGAGCACAGTCCCATTGAGAGCTTAAAATATTTTATATTTCTTTCTTTCTTTGCGGTACGGTAGTAGTTTCTTTTTTTTCAGGCTCTGAAAATCCCTCCTTTTTGACGTCGGTTAAAAATAATGTTGTAGTAGTCAATACAGAGATGATTGATTATTCTCGTACTAAATAAACATTCAAATGCAAACCAAAATAATATGGTAAGGGTCTTTGTTAGATATAGCGCGCACGGACAACTTTTGTCTCCGCAACTAATTTGTCTCTCACATCCATTGAGATAATATGTACTACGTACTAGAGAAACTATCCTAAGCAAAATACATGCTCCATTTTGTCAATTTTGACAAGAGTTTAAACTAAAAATTCGCTGCAGCGCTGAAACAATAATTAGTCGTCTAACAAAACAATATAAACATGCAGCGCTAGAGCGCTTCTAAGGTGTAGCTTTCTCGCGACCAAAAAGACGTAAGCGCCGTGATTTTCATGGCGCTTACGCGTTTCGTACAACGTTCTAAACACACCTTGTCATTCATATAGACTAAATTGCTGACTGACTACAGAAGTGACATAGCTTTATACCTAACAAGCTTCATTAGAATGCACACTTTTTCATAATTTATTATAAGTTGAAATAACCTTAATAGAGTAAAATAAACTTTTGTATTTCTTGAATTAAAATATATACAATGCGCTTACAATAAATTAAAAACATATCAAATCAGGATAGAAAATTTTACAATTCGCTTGAAACACGAAGCTTCTGTAGGTATATTTTTATTATAATAATTATGTTTATTTAGTAAAAAAAATGAAATAAACAAATGAAATATTTTTCTTGGAGAATCAAAAATTTATTCTGACTCGCTAACAGACTCAGAAATCGGTTCCATTATTCCAGTACTACTGTGACCCACCCTTGGCTAAAACAAACAAAACTTAATGTTAGTAATGACTGAAATAATATTTTGTTACCCGTCTTGAAACAGTATTATTTCCATTACTGTTACTTACATCTACACAAGGTACAGCAGACTTCTTCAGAAAACGCCTGCCCGTTTTTGTGGTATATTTATCCTCTTCGCGAAAATGCAACGGACATACATAAGTATGATTGGATGGTAACCAGGTATCTTCACTGGGGTTGATTTGGATAAATTTTATCTATTTTTCCCTATCTTTACGGCCCAAACGTGGAAACCATAAATAAACAAAATGTAAATTAAGTCTTACATTATGTAATAATTTTTTTTCATCTTTAATTTTTTATCTTTTTTCATTGAATAACCACAGTCAGTTCTTTTTCTAAATATTTATTTATTTAAACTTCATGTACAATGGTTATACATAGGCGGACTTAATATAGCAAGGCATTCTCTACCAGTCAACCTTTGGGTTAAAAAGAACACAGCAGTGGTAGGAGTCCAAAAAAAAAAAAGAACAATAATTAAAATTAGAATGAATGGATGGAATGGATTAATATATGTTAGATTATTATTTTCCTCTTTAAAAAGAAACGTCAGCTAATTCTACCTACACTTGTTACACAAATTGTCACATCTTAATTTTTAGTCTATATGAAAAATGTCACAACATGACGTCCACCAAATATTTTATTGAAACACGATAACTAACTTAGTACATCATTTCAAATACTTAATTAGAAATAACTACCTATATATACACTTAACTAAAAATAAAATAAAACTACGAATAATATAATACAATACACTTTTCACGTTGACAGCGATGTGGACGAATTTTATGACGCCCTATGACCGCCGCCCAAATATTTTGTTCAAATTATATTTTAAAATGATTATATAGTTACTCACCGATGAAAAGTTATTCCTTTGCACTTCGCCGTATTAGTTGAATTATAAGTGCAATATCTTAAAACACACCACGGCATATTTAATGCGTCTGAACGTTTTTTTCGTTTAAAAACAAATAATGACTTAAGCTGTCAAGATCTAGCAAGCAAATGAGTGAAATGCGGCTAGAAAACCGCAATTGAACGGCACGCAGTAGTGATGTGTGATGACTTCTCTAGTGCGTAGTACATTATTACCTCAATGCTCACATCAAGTCTAAGCGACGCGACCGCCGAGAGACTTTTCATACACACCCATAGATTTGGGGTGAGAGACAAATTAGTTGCGGACACAAAAGTTGCTCGTGCGTGCTATCTCTTATATTACGAGTATTTTTAAAAAGGTAATGGAAAACTTACTTCTGAAAGTTTATGATCATCTTCAGTTGGCCAGACCATGGTTAAATAAAATATGTTGCAATAATAATCTTAAAATAAATCCTATTAAAAATGCACGATTTAAACAAACTTCTGAATTATTATTTCACAATGTCTGTTTGACATTGACAAAGAAATGTAAGATAAAATTGTCTTCTTAATTGAGTCTTGTACACTTCTCCACTCAAAGAAGGCTCTATATGACATACATATTATACGTAAAATCAATCAATCAATCTGCCTAGCCTTTTTCAAGTATATTGGTGTCGGGTTCCAGTCTTACCGGATTCAGCTGAGTACCAGTGTTTTACATGGAGCGACTGCCTATCTGACCTCTACAACCCAGTAACTGGGTAACACGGTACCCCTTGGCTAGACTGGTGTCAGATCTCAAGCTTCTGACTACTCGTAAAGACTATCAAAGATCTTCAAATGACAGCCGGGACCAAGGGCTTAACGTGCTTTCCGAGGCACGGAGGAAACTCGGTATATTTAAGTGGTCACCCATCCACGGACCGACTTCGTCAATCGTTGCTTAACCTTGAAGATCGACCAGTGCGGCTGTTATTATTTAGCCACGAGCTCCTTACATAATATACACACAATATTCTTTAAAAATCTAATATTATAACTACTAATAGGGTATTCTACTATGTTTGAAAAAGTACTTCAAAATGTTTATTTACTAATAAAAATCCACAAAAATAAAATATTTCGGCAAAATAAACACGCTTTCTTACCATAAAAATACATTAAAATTTAAACGTTTTTTATGCCCGCAAAAACGCCGCCACGTACGTACTTTGAGCTTTAGTCGTGGTCCTGCCGAACGAGCGTAACTGTAAATACAAATGTTTCAGATCTTTTTTTTACGAAATTAATCTCATATATCGGTGCTAATTATTTGTATACTTAGAATAGCTATAGCATGCCCTCTTTATCGGCGCTCATTGTGGTCTTGCTGAAGGGAGTGTGACTATCACCGGACCTTTCAAAGTCGATTTTCTCGAAAACAGCAGTTGTTGTTCGAGTACTAGTTAGTACCAATTTAGTAGTAATTTATCTACCAAATATGGAAGCGATTGGCGTTGGAGGTCCGGATTAATCCACAGTTTAGTGAACGATCCGATTAGGTCGTTTTATCGTTTAGTTAAAAAGTTGACTTCGTTTTCTTTTTTGTTTTTTTTACCATAGTAATATATTTTATATACCATCAGAAAGTAGAGATTTCAACGAACAAAAAGCCTACTGACTTTTTTTAACTAAGCAGATATTTTGACAGAAGAATTTAGATTGAAAAATTGAAAATTAGGGTGCTTTTTCGATATTAAGTCAAAATAAGGTGAAAAATATAATATTCTAAACCATAATAAATTACAGTGTATTTGGGACATAAAAAGGAAAGTTTTCATCAAATTTTGTGAAAAATTATTTTTTATTAAATATAAAAATAAAATCCGGCCAAGTGCGAGTCGGACTCGCGCACGAAGGGTTCCGTTGTTAAATTGCGGTTTACGATTTATGACGTATTAAAAAAAAACTACTTACTAGATCTCGTTCAAACCAATTTTCGCTGGCAGTTTACATAGGAATTTACATCATATTTTTTTTTCAGTTTTATCATTCTCTTATTTTAGAAGTTACAGGGGGGGGGGGGGGGACACATTTTACCACTTTGGAAGAGTCTCTCGGGCAAACTATTCAGTTTAGAAAAAAAATATTAGAAACCTCTATATCATTTTTGAAGACCTATCCATAGATACCCCACACGTATGGGTTTGATGAAAAAAGAAATTTAGTTTTAGTTTCAAGTATGGGAAAAAAATAACCCCCAAAATTTATTGTTTTATTTTTATTTTTGTGTGAAAATCTTAATGCGGTTCACAGAATACATTTACTTACCAAGTTTCAACAGCATAGTTCTTATAGTTTCGGAATAAAGTGGCTGTGACATACGGACGGACAGACAGACAGACATGACGAATCTATAAGGGTTCCGTTTTTTGCCATTTGGCTACGGAACCCTAAAAAGCCCTTTTAGCCAAGCTTTTTAACTTACCATGCATTGAAACAAACGTGTAAGCAAAATTTCATTTTAATCAGTTGAGGATAGCTGCTTTAAAATTCAGTTGCATTTTTCATTTTTTGTTGCATAACTTCATACATTGTAAGTTAATAAAAAGCTTGTATAAAGAGAGAGTAACGGACAGACAGACAGACAGACATGACGAATCTATAAGGGTTCCGTTTTTTGCCATTTGGCTACGGAACCCTAAAAACCAAAAACTAGGTTGTTTGATTTTGTTTTTCAAATATTGTCGACTCTGGTCTACTATCGCCAGAGAATTTTAAAATCACTTTATGCAAAACAGCCAACATTTTATAAAATTTTCATAACCAAGCCTTTATTTACAGCGATTAGTCTTTCAAAATCCAAATCCCCTTAGCGAAATCAAGGATTAGATTGTTTACAAAAGTCAGGTGGGATCAGTACCATCCCAATTGGGGGTAAGCAGAATGATAAACAAGTAGCAGCCGCAGCTGCCTCTAACAACGGAGACAAAAATAAATAAAAGCTCAGGTAGATAAACAGCGCTGAGTTTTATTTGTGGTGGAACCATTAGGGAAAGGAAAGATAAACGTGTCAACATAGGCGAGATGACGCTCACTGGTGTAGGCTTTTGGGACGCGTCTTCTTCTTATGTATCTAAAGATATATCTAGGACATAAAGGGGTCCACTCTAGCTATAGTCAGTTTAGCTTTAATCAGGTATGAATCGAATTTAAATGTTGTGGTGTCTATTTTTCCTTCTTTTACGGCAAAACAGCAGTGGGAACGACCATTTTCCTTAAAACATGCATTTTAAGGAAAATACATATTTTAAGTCAAATTTAAATATGTAGGTTTTAATCTGTCATGGTCACTAACACTACCATCCGAAACGGGATTTTTACCATGATCGGTGTTTGTTTTTTTGATGATTTTTTATCCGTGATCATGGTGCTTGCGACAGCACCGAAATATCGGAAATTCGCAACAAACAGTAAACATGGTAAATATCCCGAATCGATATTCGATATCGTTTCGAATGTTAATGTTTAAATATGTATTTAAAACAAAAACACATTTTTTAACTATAATTTAAAGATGTATTTTAAAGAAAATATTTGCAATATATGTAATGTCAAGGACGGCGTATCGATCCCAAAGAGTAGTAAGAATATCTACTGTTTGGAGAATTTTTTGTAAAATTTCAAACAATATGCAGACAATGATTTCCTTGTGGTCTCCAATTTCTAATACTGCCGCCAATTCGTACATGTCTGATAGTATCACGGACTCCAGGGAAGCACAATCTATAAAATTCTCGTCCTCCTGATACGTAAACCTTTTGTATTCAGACTCTCACCGACTCCCAAAGGCCCACATCAAGAGTTACAATGAAATTCGCGAATCGTGATGCGAAAATATATTCAAGTCAAATATATTCCACTTTACGGTGAAAAGGTAGGAAAAATGGTAGCTTCATATTTTAACGTGTAAAATACGAAAAATGTTGTTACCTCTCAAATGCATCATGTGACTGTTTTAAAGTTATTTGACCAAACCTTGACAAAAATCAATAATCTCAGTACACATTATATTATATACAGTTTTAGTTTTCATCAAAATCGGATGAATCCGTCCCGTGAATCTTTTGAGTGTGTTTCGCTATTCTTCATGGTTTCCGATTTGGTCATCCACGCCGACTCGGTAAATTAACCCTGTATATAATGGACCTGGACGACCGAGCTCAGTTTGGATGAAAATAAAGATTTTTTTTTTCTTTCGAGATTACGGACTTTCCCTGATATGATACCTAGCTAGATCAATTTTTCGCCCCCGAAAAAACATATTTTGCAAATTTTATTGAAATCGTTAGAGCCGTTTCCGAGAACGAGATTATACCTATTTAAATGCAGGTATATACAAAAACAATGCTTGTTTAAGAGTATAGGATAAATGTTAAAGTTTGTGAGAATATATGTTTCTTACTGTATCACGCAAAAACCACTGAGTGGATTTTGATAAAAAATATAGTAATATATTTTATACTATAGAATAACGTATAGGCTATTTGTTAAGATATTGAGGGAAGGACAGCCGAACAGGTGGAGCCGCAGGTGATATACCTACACATTATAATGTACAACACGAATATGCAGAGCAAATATGCAGGCCTAGTTTAACAACTTTACCTGAATATTTTTCTCTTTTCCTACTTATGTCTGTCAATCAGTCATGATCATTGGGATATTCCGAGAGTATGGGTTTAAATAGAAAAATCAATAAAATCTTTTTCCTGTAAGTTTTTTAATACTTACATAAAAAAAAATAAAAATAAAAATTCTAAAATCCATACGATACAATACCAACTAGAGAAAAAGACCAAGTACAGAATGTTGTAACTTATAAATTTTCTTTAATTTTTCCGGTTTCTGCTTCAGCTTCATCTTTGACCTTTTCATTTTCTTCTTTAGATTCCTTCTGGTCTGTTTCTGTGACTTCTTCAGTCCCCTTCTCTTTACTTTCTTTATTTTTTGCTACCGTTTCATTAATCATTTTTGAAGATAACGTTTTCTTTCTTCTTAGAGATGGTTCAGCAAATGTATTTATATCAAAGTCATGATAAGACTCCGGACATCTGGAAAACGTATAAGTTAATTGTAAGCTAGTATGAGTACAGTTCTTGCCTTGACCGTTTTCGAATTTTGTAGTATCATTATACTACAAATTTATATAGTTATTAAGCTTTACTAGTACTTCTACCCAATACAACAACGAAGCAAAAATAAATAGCGATTTTTAAAACAATCCTTAAAATGTTATCGCTGTAGCTTCTGCTTTCTAAGTTTCTACTTCAGAAGAACTGATCACTTACTCTATTCTGGTCCTCTTGTTCTTTTCAGTGACAGTCCATATCCGAACAGCATCACAAAAGGAGCTTTCTTCAGTTGCCTTTTCCAGAGAAATATAACTTTCACCGCAATCGATCCAGTTTTGCTCCACTGCGTATTGCAATGCGAAGGTTACTCGGGCTTGCACGGTGTCAAACCATACCCGACGAGGAGGACCTAATAGTAATAAAAAAGTATTTTAAATCGATAATAATCAAAAAGTAAGGGAAATATTAAAATAACAATAGTCAATAGTTTGTTTGTCAACCACTTAATTGCACGTCCAGTTACGACAAGGTCTATTTGCATATTGTGACAGTTAAATAGAGTTTAGTTAGATAGTTTTAAATTTAGTTTGGTTTGATAGTTTTAATTTTTCAGACCAGAGAGATGCTTACAGTGGAGAAACAGACACCTCGCTCCTTCACATTTCATCACTCCGGCAGAACATCTGCCACCTGGACATGAACTGCAGTGGCCAATCTGGAAGTCTGTAAACCGATTACGGACCCAGTTTGGGCATTGCAGAAACAATCTGAACACATGGGTATCCTTGACCCATTTCGAAAACAGTGCAAGTGTGAAGCCCTTTCACAGGATGTGCAACTCTTACTTTTCTGCAAAGCATGCAGCACGTAACGCATTTATGTATTAGCATCTCAGTTTCTGTGATAACTTTCCAACACAACTTACCATGATTTAAACGAAGCCACAGAGCTGTCCAGGTGGCTACATTCCGTTCAGACAAATTTGAGTCAATTTGAGAAACAAATGAATAGTGTTTATATAATACATATTACAGGCAGTAAAAGAGAATACTCTAACAATACCTCTATACAAAAGTGGTACAACACTCCTGTACATTTTCAGTAGCCTTACAGTCTTGATTTTGGTGCTGACGCCGATAATAGTGCTGTTAGGTCGCAAGCCGTTCAGGAGGTAGGCAGTACGACCACTGACAGTAGGGATTATTATGACTCGAGCATTGGTCTGGTTGGCGACGACTGCACAAGACATGGCACTCGCTTCGGCTGCGTTCATTGGCATTTTGAGCTGAAAAGTTTAGGCTTTTGAGGATTGAAATACCCGATGCTCATAAAAAATATTCAGTCTAAATTGGTTGAACGGGCCGTAATATATTGTATTATTTAAATGTATAATTATTTCAAATGAAGTATACAAGTGGAGCTATCGGTTCCACTTAGAATCTGTTTTGTCCCTAGCTGACATATTCTACCCCGCGTGCATAAAATATAGATTAACAATTGGAAAATATGTAAAAACAATACTTTGAAATCTTCCTTACCTGAGCCACTCTGTGCCAAAACTCAGTCTTGTCCACACAAACAGGTTCCACGCTTGTGCATACTTCATTCATCATTTTTATAGCATAACTCATATTATGGATATCATTACATTCATTGAGGATGAAGCCTGAAGCACCTTGCAGTATAGCGTTAGTCACATCAGATATCTCCCTACTGCATATTTGGCCAGTCAAAAGTGTTTCTTTATATATTTCACCTGATATGTAAAATGGTTTGCCAGCCTGACGAAAAAACGATAAGAATTAATGATCGGTATCGTGGTCCCACAGTGTTATCAGATTATGATATTATGGATACCTCAAGACATTTTCCTGCTATGTACTTTTGTATGCAAAACATGCGATTACATAATGCTGGTTCCAGTTCATAAGGCAGAAACTCTCGTGTAAGCAAAATGCCGTCGGCTTCCTAAAAACAAGTTTAGTTTGAATACGTGATTGTGTGACCAAAAACAAAACCAATCAACTCTCTAATTGCTAAATGTTCAGAAATCTGAAAGACGTCTTTAGCCCAGCCACATTGTACCCCACATTATAGTTTATTGCGACCTGATTCTTACCTGGATTAAATCGTCTAGGTTCATTAATCCTTCTTGGGTAGATATCCCAGCAATAAGCATCGGCCTTTTTACTAAATTATGCGTAAAGTATTTCTTTATGTTCAATATTGTATCGACTTTTCGTGGATAGGCGATTATAATCATATTCACCTGAAAACCAAAATTTATTATCATTGGTGTTTTTATTTAAAGTAGTATTAATTATTGTCATTGCCAAACATGCATACTTGATATTCCACGGCGAATTGTAATAGCTGTAAATCCTTGTTCGATAAAGTATATGGATGACTTCGTAAACAACCCCTCAAGCAGACGTAGGCCATATTTACTAAGTAACCACCTTTAATTACAGTACATTTAAGTGACTTCTCGTCTTTCGCTGTGCATACTAAAATTATTTCATCTTCAGTGATATTCAGTTCCATTCCTATTTTAACATCGGTTGTTAAATAAGGATAATCAATAAATATTGTGTTTTTATTGCATGATTCAAATAAGCTTATGTCAGTAGTCAGAGTTACTTCTGAATTAGTATCTATTAATATTTTATTTACGTCCTGAAAAATAATGACAAATAAATAAGGTCAGAACACAATTAAGTTTAAATAATAATTCGCTTATGGCCACAACTACAGGCTGATTATTTTTCATATTTCAGTGAGGCAGATAATACTTGACTTTGTCTTCAAATTCAATTATACATCTTCAAAACTAATTACCTCTTCAAGAAGTCCAGTTTGTGTTATACATGTCTTCAATTCAATACAGGTGGCACATGGCCATTCGTTATGGATACCATGCTTTTTAGCCAAAAAATTTGTAGCTTTATCTATTCTGCTAATCATTCTTACTCTGTCAGCTGTAGTGTAAAGAGACGTTTTCAATCTTACCACATTCATTCCCTTTTCCATCAATTTTTGAAAATCGACTTGTTGTATATGTGGATCGGCTGAAAGAAAGTTAACACAACAATGTACTTGCAAATTTCACTGCTCAGGTTCGACAATAAAACGATAAATAAACTGAGCCACGTTACGATAGATATCGTCATCATCATATCAGCCGAAAGACGTCCACTGCTGGACATAGGCCTCCTCTAAGCGTCGCCACATTGACCGGTCCCGTACGTCTCGCAACCAGCAAATCCCTGCAACCTTCACCAGGTCATCGGTCCACCTGGTGGGAGGCCTTCCAACGCAACGTCTTCCAGTTCGCGGCCACCACTCTAGAACCTTTTTGCGCCATCGGCCATCCGTTCTGCGAACCTGCCCACTGCCACTGAAGTTTGGCAATTCTTCGGGCTATGTCGGTAACCCTGGTTCTTGCGGATCTTTACATTTCTGATTCGATCACGCAAGGAAACTCCGAGCATAGCCCTCTCTATTGCCCTTTGAGTGACTGTAAGCTTTCTGATAAGGCACATTGCAAGCGTCCACGTCTTAGAGCCATATGTACGATGGATATGACATCTACTTAAAGGATAATCTTTTGCTGACTGGTAAGATCTATCCACACTAAGGAGTGTACATCGCGGGCAAGAAAGTAATTGAAACATTCACCTTAATTTACTAGAAATTCGGTCTACACACGTGAAGTAGGTTGCAAAACCAGAGCTTTCTCACGGAACTCATCAAAAGATATCTGGCTTTGTTTCTACCAGGAGAAAGCGTAGTAAAAAAAAACAACTGAATTATTAAAGTTCAGCACCCTACTCGTAATAGTTTAAGTAAAAAGAGTAGCGCACGCGCACGGTATGCTATCTTGCATTCATAGCTTCATATGTTCAAAAATCCGTCTACTCGACAGCGTAAAACACGGAAGGATAGGATAGTTTTACGTGCAGGCCTCCTCTGCAGGCCCAGTGCATGTTGGTGGATGTCAATGTCTTCGATTTTTTGGTCCTAAGACAAGACATGCCGGTTTCCTCACGTTGTTTTCCTTCACCGTTTTTGAGAGCAGTGGTGATGTAATAATTTACACAAAGTAAAGCGCCTGCCTGTGTTCGAACTCACGATCTACAACTTTCAAGTCGTGGCCGTTACCACTGGGCCACCACTGCTCTCTGTAAAACACGGAATGAATACTGTTGAATTATCAAAATGAAAGGAAAGGAGTGTGCTCATACAGTAAGAACAGATAGGCAATTAGGATGCAGAACTGCAGCTGATAGAAGGAAGAATTGACTACAATGAAATATAGGCCCGACAGTTGCGGCACGTTGCATATGCACAGTGACAGCTCAGAAGTAGGGAAATGTTCTAGACAAACTGGAAAATATCTTCCTAAGGAGTGAATCTTTTCGCTTACAAAAAAAGTTAATTAAAATATTTAAATACCCGCTGCTTAAGAAGCGAACTAAAAAGATGTAAACAAGGAGAAAATCATGCTGTGAAGATTGACCAAAACCTGATGTCTGGTCCAGGTTTTTTTGATTTTTTAATTAGCTTTTTTTATTTATAACTTTTTAGTTAACATTCATATGGAATATCTAAGTTTATCTTGGACATCACAGGCAACGGTGAAGGAAAACATCGTGAGGAAACCTGGACTTATATAGTTAATGTAAGTCTGAAATAGCCAAGTCAGAGGCCTGTGGGGTTCCCAGAGGCGGTTTAATTAACTCTGACACCAGAGGTGGCCACACCTCACACGAAAAGAAGAAAATCTTTTTTCGAATTGCGTGCATTTAAATATATAAGTGTTATAAATTTATAAAATTATCTCTTAAATTACTTTATTTTGATACCCCACACAAAAATATGAGCCCCACAACATGGCGCCCAAAATACGCCATTTTCCTATTTTCCATTTTATTGTAGCCAGTGACACTCGCAAGGTCAAAACGAATCGATTGACATGAGAATCTTAAAAATCGGCCAACGCATTTGGTCTCTAAAACGCCAAATCGGAACAAATATATATACATACATACATAGACTGATAAACACATTACCCCCCTTCGGCAGTCTGGTAAAAGGTAGTTAAATGATGATTAAAGGTGTGACAAGCTAATGGTTGCATGTGGACACGCATTGATTTCGGCACATGGTACAGCAAAATCTTATGACAGTAACTTCAAGGCTTTTGTGGAAGAGATAACATTATTTCCCGAATTACACGTTGCATATTGCGTACGGCACTATTGTAGTTTCCACCTAATATCGTAATCTTCCATCAAACGATGGCGTTTAATCAGAGAAGGTTGTTTTTAGGGGGTGAAAACGGGACCCTAATACTGAGACTCCGCGGTCCCTCTGTCTGTCTGTCTGTCACCAGGCAGTATCTTATGAACCGTTATAGCTAGATAGTTGAAATTTTCACAGATGATGTATTTCTGTTGCCGCTATAACAACAAATACTAAAAAGAGAATAAAATAAATATTTAAGTGGGGCTCCCAAACAACAAACGTGATTTTTGTACTTGGCCGCACTTGGTCGGTTTTTAGAGTATGCTTTAAAATAAGGCAGAGCTGTTTACCAATTGTTACAATAACAAGAGATCTTCTGCGTGCATAGGTCATGCCTGACACATATTTAGGATTAGTAATGTCGATATCTTGAAACTCAAACGTATCTGTCAGCGTATCCATTATTATAAGTCTTCTACAGCACTTCAAATACCTTGCAAACAAATTAATCTGAAAAATATATTAGTTTACGGAACAAAGTAAGACTTTCAAAAATATTTGATACTTCGTTTTATACTGACGTTTATTTGTCATGTTCCTCTCTTGGTTTGGTTGTTTCCAATGTTGGCTCATAGATTTGGGTTGTGGAAAAGAAGGTTGCTATCTAAGCTAGTAATCAGTTTGTTCTCTCGAATCTTCTTTCTGGTTTTTTTAGGATTCCCTTAGGCCCACTTACACGTAAAACTTAACTCGTATTTACAACAGTTTTTCATACTATATTTGCAACTCTAAGTTATGCTTTTCGTGCTTGTGGCCTTAAGATTGCGTTTGTTTGTAAAATATCGGTCGTATTTATATTTGATTTTCGCAATTATATTTTATGGTTTTGTATGAAATTATATATTATATATGTATATGTTTATATATATATATATATACATATTTAATATATAAATATATGTATATGTTTGAAAGAAAGAAAATTTATTTATTTGTGACCCGCACAGGAGACACGAGATAAGCAAAATACAAAAAAAACCCTGTGCGAGACCAAAAAGGCTCCTATCTCAGCATGTGCAACGATATTAAGAAGGAAATAATGCTGCGCTGATATTCTGCTATTTTGGGCCTTGTTTCAAAATATCAATATACATCATCTGCCTAGCCTTTTCCCAACTATGTTGGGGTCGGCTTCCAGTCTTACCGAATTCAGCTGAGTACCAGTATTTTACATGGAGCGACTGCCTATCTGACCTCCACAACCCAGTAACTGGGTAACCCCTTGGCTAGACTGGTGTCAGATCTCAAGCTTCTGACTATTCGTAACGACTGTCAAAGATCTTCAAATGACATTAACGTGTTTTCCGAGGCACGGAGGAAACTCGGTATGTTGAAATGGTCACCCATCCACAGACCGACCTCGTCAAGCAGTTATTATTTAGCCACGAGCTCCTCTAAATAAAACATACATTTACTCAGTCATATAAACTTAACTCACGGGGGTAGAAAGAAATTACATTCCAGCTACAATCCTTACATACTTCCTTTTCTTTTCTTCAAAATAATGTCAGTTTAAAAAAGTTAAGGCTACTCAACAAAAACAAAGCATCGTAACAAGAAAATTTCATGAAAATGCTAACAAACATTGTCAATGTTTCCCGGCCATTCTTTTCTTATTTGCTCAGTTAGCGGCAAGCTAATGGACAAACAAGGGTCGCGCCAATGTTGATTTTCAGTTAGACCGCGCAAGAACGCTTGTATCTTACAAGATTTATTTACGTGGCAGGCGTCTGCTTGGATGTATAACTTCCTCCGCCATGTTGAAATAAGAAAGTATGAGTTACAATCTGAAGAAATAAAAAACCTAATTTTTGTATGTGTTTTGAAAGGAGCGGAATGTTTCATTTGTTAGAGCATCATTATACGAGTAGGGATCAAAAAGTAGTGGGAATGAGATGGAATATAATGACTATTGATAACTTAATAATTTAATTTTCTACATAGTTGCCGAGGTTCTCTACACACCGAGTCCAGCGCTTTTGCAAGGCTTCAATACCTTTCACAAAAAAAGTTTTGTCTTGGTCCTGTAAAAAGCTCTCCACGGCAACCATCACCTCGTTATCGTCTTCGTACCGGTTTCTCTTTACCCTTAAGTATTTTTTCAATTTGGGGATCAGATAAAAATCGCTAGACGCCAGATCTAGTGAAGGACTCCCCTTCACTAGATCTGGCGGCTAGCGATTCAACCAATTCGAAGCCAGCTTGCTGAATGGCAGCCATCGCAACTGCCGACCTGTGCGCGGGTGCGTTGTCGTGATGAAACATCACGCTCCTTCGAAGTTTCCCTCTGCTTTTCTCTTTGATGGCATTCCTCAATTTGGGAATTAAAGCTGCATTATATTGGCCTGTAATAGTGGTTCCACGCTCCAGGTAATCAATCAACACATATCCCTTCTGAGTTCCAAAATATTGAGGCCATAACCTTGCCAGCCGATGCCACGACACGAAACTTCTTCGGGGTCGGTGATGATGGCCGTTTCCATTGCGAAGATTGCTGTTTTGTCTCGGGATCAAAATGAGGGGCCCATGTTTCGTCCATTGTTGCGAAACGAGACAAAAAGTTTTCAGAATCTTCTTGAAACTTGTCCAACAATATCTTCGGAATGTCAAGTCGATTTTGTTTCTGACTGTCGGTTAACATTCTCGGCACCCATCTTTCGGAGACTTTTCTCATATTCAAAGATTGTTTCAATATGGATTGAATACTTCCATATGAAATGCCCGTTTCTTGAATTAAATATCGGATCGGTAACTCTTCGATCGCTCAATACAATTTTGTGGACTTTCGCAACATTCATATTAGCAAAAGTAATTTTCTACGACAATGTACCGAATCCACAGAAAATTCCACTATAATTGCGGGTAACGTCTTAATTTCTAAAATTATAATTATTTAGAAAGTAATTTTATATTAACTTGTCTATTTAGATTAGCTGCAGCCGGATTTTATAATTTGGAGCCTTGAATATAATCTAATGAAGATGAAATTAATAACAAGAAATAAGCCCCAAGCGTAAGCCCCAGCTTTTATATCTACGTAACTACAAGAGCATAGACCTGGAAGCATTGAGGCGTGATGCCGGCGAACTTGATTGGTCTCCTCTGGTCGGGACGGATGATATCGATGAAAAGGTGGAGTGCCTTAATGTAACCATTCTGAACTTGTATGACCAGCATGCCCCTATTCGACGAGTCAAAGTGCGGCATAATCCTGCACCTTGGATTATACCACAAATTAAAGAGTATATGGCCCGTAGGGACAAAGCCAAAGGCAGATATAAGCGCAGACCTTCAGACCTGAATCTCGCTTATTACAAATCTTTACGTAATCGCTGCAGTCATCTGTGTCAGGATGCTAAGAGGCGCTACTTCCATGAACAACTCAATAACCGCAGTTCTTCCGATATATGGAGATTCCTTAAGTCTGTAGGCATAGGCAAATCGCCTACCAATCAGTGCAAGGATGTGAACCTTAATGATCTCAACAATCATTTCTCTCGTCTTCCGTTTTCTCTTGATAGGCGTTTTAAGGCAGCAACTTTAGAGCGTCTTTCCAGTTGGCCGTTGCCACAATGCCCGACCTTTAACCTTAGCGATGTTACTGAGGATGACGTTAAGAAGTCTGTTTTGGCAATAACTCCTTCAGCAGTCGGTAATGATAAGTTATGTTCCAGGATGATTACACTTATCCTTCCATCATTGCTTCCTGTTCTAACTCACATCTTCAATCACTCGTTTACCTCTTGCTCTTTTCCGACGGTCTAGAAGCAGGCTCACATCATACCTTTACCTAAAACTAACAATCCTTCTTTATTAACGCACTTTAGACCTATTTCTATTCTTCCATTTCTCTCTAAAGTCTTTGAACACTTAGTTCATAGACAAGTATCATATTTCTTGACGTCAAACTCGTTAATATCTCCCTTTAAATCCGGTTTTCGTACGGGTCACAGCACTGTTTCTGCACTTGTAAAAGTAACTGACGATATCCGCTGGGCTATGGAGAATAAGTCCCTTACTGTACTTGTATTGCTTGACTTTAGCAGTGCCTTCAACTCAGTGGATTTCGATATTTTGGAATCCATCAATTTCTCTTCTTCCGCTGTAGCATGGTTCAATTCTTATCTTCGGGGACGTTCTCAGTGTGTTCGCCTTGATGAGTTCTTCTCTGATTGGTGTAGCCTCACTGAGGGGGTTCCACAGGGTAGCGTTCTCTCTCCTTTTCTTTTTTCAATCTTCATTAACTTTGTTACCAGAGTAATCTCATCTAGTTTCCATCTTTATGCAGATGACTTGCAGCTGTATCGACATTTTACTTTAAACGACGCTGGTTCTGCTATTGCGAATATGAACCGGGACCTGGCATGTGTCAGCTCATGGGCTAAGTCATTTGGTCTACAAATTAACCCAAGTAAATCACAGGCCATGGTCATAGGCAGCAAATTCGTTCACAATGCGGCTAATGTTGCTTCTTTGATGCCTCTATATCTCGACGGTGTGCGCATAGAATTTACCGAAACCGCAAAGGATCTGGGGGTTATCATTGACTCCAATCTTTCGTGGCATGCACAGGTCAACGAAGTCAGTCGGAAGGTGCATTTTTCATTCCATTCGCTAAAGTGCCTTCAGAGTCTATTGCCCTTAAAGACGAAAATTTCTTTGGCGCTAACACTTATTCAGCCGATTATAGATTATGCCGACGCCTGCTACCTGGATGCCACAGAGGAGCTATTAAACAAGCTTGAGCGCCTGCAAAACTTATGCATTCGCTTTGTTTATGGTCTACGTAAGTATGATCATGTTTCTCACCTTCGCAAGGAACTCAAGTGGCTCGCTATCCGTCTTCGCAGGAACACTCGGATTTTATGTCTCCTCTTCAACATCTTACACAACCCGTCTTATCCTTCCTTCGTGAGCGATTTTCTTATGCTCGCCCTAGAGATGTATTATGTAGGTCACATCTTAGATCCCTCCTTAAATCCCATCTTCATAAAACTAGCTATTATTCATATTCCTTCTCTGTCCATGCTGTAAGATTGTGGAACTCACTTCCGCCTAGCATTAGAGATCTAGATACTATCTCGCTTTTTAAAAAACGATTAAAAGAGCATTATCTTTCCTCTCAAATCTGATCTTTATAAGCATATGTATATATATTCAGTATCTATATATTTTAGAGTAATGTATTTATTTAAGTATATATCACTTATACTATATGTTTATGTTTTATATCTTAGGTTAGTCGTTCACTTTTCTACTCTTCCTGCTCTAACACACTATTTGTCTACATTTCTTCTTCATATCTCCTTTTCGCGGGTCTGCTGGTAGAAATTTCTAAAGAAATAACCAGTACCCTTGTACTCCTATGTCATGATGTGTTTTCTATATCTATTTTCTGTGTGTACATTAATAATAAAATAAATAAATAAATAAACCTTTCAAATGTTAAAAAAAATTGCAGTAGGTAGGTACTGCTATTTTTTTTACATTTTAAAGGGTAATTGTTCTTGTGTCTACGAGTGTTGTCCTACTATCTTTGCATTCAGTTGTAAATAAACTTAATATGACCGAAATAAGAGTATTTGGCATAAGAATATTTTTTTGCAGGTTGTGTTCTGTAGTTTATTTGTACCATGGGAAAAAGGCTTGCTATTTGTCATCAGTCTTTAATGTTCCAACTGCTGGGATGCAGACCTCTCTATGAGAGGCAATGGGCCGTAATCCACCGCGCGGACCCAGTTCGGATGGTAGATGTCACATGTCTTCAAATATTTGGCTCTTGAACATGCCTGTTTCCTCACGATGTTTTCATTCACTGTTTGAAGATCAGTGGTGATGAAATAATTTACACAAAGTAAAGCGCCTGCTTGGGTAGACCAATTTCATCTAAGAATCTTGAACCAAACAAAATAATCATTTCGTATCACAACTACTTTTTAGTATCATTTTTATAACGAAACTTTCAAAAACATCCACTTTACAACTTAGAAAAAAAACATTAGAAAAGTTTGATTACAAAGGGTGACTTCGGATCCTTTTTTTTGTCCCATAACTGAACGATACTCCTAGAGGAATAAACGGTTGGATATCATCGGGATCTGTAAAAGTTTGGAGCCCTAGGGAGGTGCGGGCAAGTCCTGTCTCCATCTTATATTGTCCAAGTTGGATTTAGTTTTATATGAGTAGTTTTCTTCTTGGTTGCAAACTATCAAATGAGAAGGTAAAACAGTGTTTGCTAAGATTGGTAGTTTTCGTATAGTTTTGTAGATTGGTAGGATTTTCTGTTACGAGTAGACAATGATTCACTGTTATATAGAGTCTATCCATTTGGTACGTTTTCACAACAATTTGCATAATTAAATATGTAATTAATATTACATAACTTCCTGGTTCCTGGAAAAAAAACGATACTTTTCATTCGAGGTGAGGACAATAGGTGGAAAATTAAAGGGAAACGTTAAATACCTACCTAGGAAACAATACCTTTTTCAGGTGTATACCGTTACTGTTTTTATTAATAAAGTACTGTTAAAATAATGAAAACATTGTTCAATAGAGTCATGTAGGTCAGAATGTTGGCTTTCAATATGCCGTTTGATCCATTGTTTTCACAGAAATATTGTAACAATTCCATATTTAACCACACCTGACTTTTATTATATTTTTTAATTTAAATGAAGGAAAGGTCAAACATCAATTAATTATGTTAACTGAAGCTTTCATATCGACCTTTTCTGCAAATAAATCGGCCTCATCGAAGTAAAGGGAAAATGTTGACGAAATTGCCCCTCGGGGAATTGAAAAATTGGGGCTCGTCTGTGCATTTCAATTGGCTTAAAATTGAAACAAATTCTTCCAATTTCACAACAAGTAAGACCCAAAGAAATATTTAGTCAATTTATGGACATCAACTAAACATATTTTTTGTAAAGTGTTCCTTAAATTAAGAAGAATTATAACATACTGACAAAGGCATAATGGAATGCTAAAATTCCTTTTTTTTTTTTGTAGGTTTCAGATATTTATGATTGATTAAAAGAACCATACCCAGAATAGTTGCCAAGTATACTCGCCCACATAGCCAGTGAAAAAAAACTAATTAAAAACTGTTCTTTCTCACACAAAAACCGTAACTGTGACAAAGGTTGGCAAACCATTCCGAATAGGCGACCACGCTTCCGTCCGGGACACACCATCTACATAGCATATAAAATATTCGCAGGGGTTTTCACATGGACAGACAGGGCTTTCAATCAGCTGGTGACAGTTAGATTGAATCCAATATGGACTGAAACCGACGGAATAACAGTAATTGACGGCCAGTGAATTCTTTTCAATGGTAAAATCATCGTTCTTTAAATAAAATTGTGAAATGGATATTGTGAGCCCAGGTTGGAAGAGATATTATTGTTTAGAATATTTGGTTAAATTACCATAGGATTATTTTAAAGTAAGGTGCATAAACGGTGTAGGTAGGTACCTTTTTTAGAGCAATCAATATCAAGTAGTATTAGTAGTACTTAGTATCTTTAGGGTTCCATACCAAAAGGGTAAAAACGGGACCCTATTACTAAGACTCCACTGTCCTGGTGAAAGACACTGTCTGTCTTTCACCAGGCTGTATCTCATGAACCGTGATAGCTAGACAGTTGAAATTTTCACAGATGAATAAAATAAATATTTAAGTGGGGATCCCATACAAGAAACGTGTTTTTTTGCCGTTTTTTGCGATAATGGTACGGAATCCATCGTGCGCGAGTCCGACTCGCACTTGGCCGGTTTTTTTGTGTATTTCCTCGTTTAAGTATTGGGAACCATCTCTTTTAGAAAAATGCCACTTTTGAAGGCTTTTAGGTGACTTCTGAAGACAGTTGCAACGCTGGAATTGTACAAAAGCATGCTAACATATAGTGAGTCCACAATTGTCCAAAAGAACAAAGAGTCGTAGAACTGAAAATGAAGACAAAAGCCGATTTAAAAAAAAACTTTAACCTCTGAGTTTGTTTTGGTGAACAACTGAGTAGTCAGTTAGGAAATACCGATCAAATCAAGTAAGGGCCGATTTCCAAATTGAGTATTTGAGATAAATTATGTATCATGAAATAAAAATGTGTCGGAGGCTTTTTTTTAATAGGTTCTGGATGAACAAGTAAAAACTTGTTTATGTAGTAGTAGACACGCTTCGATCGACAATCAATTGAACACGTCATTATGACACGATATCTTGCGAAAACACCACGATTCAAACATTAAAACACCCATAACTTTTGAACTTGAATATAGCTAAGAACACTTTCGATAAAGTCACGAAATCAAAATCGGTTCATCTGTTTAGGAGCTACGATGCCACAGACACATACATAAATACAAACATACAGGTACACACGTCAAACTTAAAACCCCTCTGTCGGGGGTTAAAAAAATAGATACGACTGAGCCAACACAAAATTACATAGAAACCTCTGAGATTGTGGCACCCAAAAGTTACTTTCATAAACTAACGGGGAGTGTACACTGTACATAATTCAGTTACATCGCAGAAATAGGTCAGAAGGAGGTGACAGCAGCCTAACGTAAGGCCGTAATGGAGTTGTGCACTTAGCCCGCTAATGTGTTCCGAGAATATTTATTTGTATTGACGCCTATTGGCTAATGTCCCTGGTAAAGTATTGGTTGGAGCATCCTTTAGTTAGGATAAAAGTTTGTGTTGCTTGTTAGTAAGTGAATTTACCTGAGTTAGGTTGTAGCTTCCAAAGTCATCATCATTTCTTCTTGCCTTGTTTATTAGTCCTCATCTTATGGTCACCCCATTGTAGACATACAAATAGCAATATGTCACAGACAGTCCATTTATCAAAATCAAAAATATTTTATTATTAGACAGAGACAATCAATCTATTTGAATGTCAAAAATATGGTATGTATCTAATACAAGCCTTTTCCCGTGGCCAATGTCACAGGATAGCTTAATATTAGTAAAAAAAAATAAAGGATTAGTACCGACTTCCAGAAGTGACTTCTAACCAATGAGCAAACAATATTTCCATTTTATATTTTTTTTTTTAAATTTGCATGAGAAACAGAGTCTCTTCAAAGTAGTTTCTCTAGAAGACATTTTCATTAAAGAAAACAATAGCTTTTTGTACTGACTAGGTCGTCACTATTTCCCAGGTGTTGCACCCTGCAGCGCTTTCTTCGCAACGATGTTGCATAAATAATATTAAAACAAGCTAGGTATAATGTAAAACTAGGTTTTGCCAACAGCTTCACGCTCGTGAAAGTCGGGTACTATCCTACGGAAACATATTATCTACTGGACAAAAGTGTCCGATGCCCTAATCCAGGCCGTGTACCTCCTCTATCCGTACAGCCATTGTGTCGTGATTGTTTAACATATATTCAGAATTTCACATTAATAATTTTATTTTATTTTATTATTAATGTACACACATAAAATACATATAGAAAACACATCATGACAAAGGAGTACAAGGGTACTGCTTATTTCTTTAGAAATTTCTACCAGCAGACCCGCGAAAAGGAGATATGAAGAAGAAATGTAGACAAATAGTGTGTGAGAGCAGGAAGAGTAGAAAAGTGAACGACTAACCTAAGATATAAAAACATACACATATAGTGTAAGTGCTATATACTTAAATAAATACATAACTCTAAAATATATAGATACAGAATATATATATGCTTATAAAGATCAGATTTGAGAGGAAAGATAATGCTCTTTTAATTGTTTTTTAAAAAGCGAGATAGTTTCTAGATCTCTAATGCTAGGCGGAAGTGAGGAATAATATTAAGTAGTGAATAAAATATTATTCACTACTTTACTACTTTACTTTATTACTTACTTTACTTTATTAGTAGGAAGTTGGATTTTACATCTAGTTATTCACTTCCACAGTTTTATCAAGGGAATAACTTTCCCGTTACGTTAAAGTTCTTAAAAGCAGTTCGCGGTACGAGTATCAACGTACAACAGACAATCGAGCTAACGGGTCTAAAGGTTTAGTGCCAAACTTGTCCCGACGACCTTATGTTTGTACGTATACAGTAATTAAAACTTCAAGGGTTGATTATGGTCTTGCCCTTGCTTCGTGTATGGAACTGGTCTCTGTGCATTAGGTAGATACACTTCCTGGCTTAAACAAAATTGGGTTTGTTTTAAGTTTTAGAATGAGGTTTCGATTTGGGGCCGTACCATTACATGTCAAAACTATCATGGTGCGACTTTAAAAAAGATGCAGATGTTTACAAGTCATCTATCAGTTACGCACAATGAAAATAATCTTGCTGTAAGAGCTTATGGTAACTCCCATTGGCATATTTTTTCGTTCCATTTTGTTATTGTTTTCACTACTTGTGTCATCATCATCTGCCTAGCCTTTTTCCCAATTTTTGTTGGGGTCGGCTTCCAGTCTTACCGGATTCAGCTGAGTACCAGTGTTTTACACGGAGCGACTGCCTATCTGACCTCCACAACCCAGTAACTGGGTAACCCTGTACCCCTTGGCAAGACTGGTCTCAGATCTCAAGGCTCTGACTACTCGTAACGACTGTCAAAGATCTTCAAATGACAGCCGCGACCAACGGCTTAACGTGCTTTCCGAGGCACGGAGGAAACTCGGTATGTTGAAAATGGTCACCCATCCACGGACCTCGGCAAGCGTTGCTTAACCTTGAAGATCGACCCGTGCGGCTGTTATTATTTAACCACGAGCTCCTGTTCCTGTTTTCCTGTTCCTGTTCTTGTTTTCACTACTTTTGTATAGATATATAAACTTTTGCCCATGGCGATGGGTAGAAACTACAGAACGCCACCTACTATGTTACTAACATACACCTTTTGCTTCGTTTATGTCCATATGTATATCTGCACATACACATACACACACAAAAACCAGTTGTGAGTACTACGCACTTGACCTTTCTAAAGAATGTCACCAACAAGGTATGAGCATGTCCTTCTAGGGCCTCCCTTCCGGTGCCTTTTGTTACAAGATCAAAAAGATGTTGGGGTTTATTCTTCTTAAATTATGATTCCATAAGACAATATAATGAGTTCATATTTACTCGCTCAAATTACATAGGATATTTCGTGTACCAAAATCAAGCCCAAATCTTTCGTACCTACAAAATGCCTAAACATACACATACCTCGTTTGATTAGCGCAAATTATTAAATGAAAACCCAAACATTGAAACTTACAAACCCCAATTATCACAGCAAACATTTAGGAAAATTGAAATTGAAATTGAATTTGGAACACTGTCGAATCAATGCAACTTTATTCTAATGTTCCGTTGGTTGTTAACCAATTAAACAATTGCATAACTGGATTGTTCGGTTGAAGGGAATGGATTTTGAGTTTGGAACAGTATGGCGTCGCGACCGTTACATTTAAACTTGCATCGTTCGTTTTGACTCGTTATCACGATTCATTATGCACCGGGTTGTTAGTTTGAGTCTGGGCAATGTTAGGGAAAAGTTAGTAGAAACAATATAAATTTAAATGAATTGCAAAACACATTAAGATAAGAAAATAAGTAGTGAAATTATCCCATTCGATAGTCTCATGGTTACATGGTAAACTTTTGTGTTCACGTTTTTTCAGCTCTATCCGAAAATACATCTGACTTTTTTAGAAAGTGATAAATATTTATGGAGTATCAAAGACGAACAAATATTTTCTTATAGATTTATTTGTCTTGGAGGTCTAATTAAGTCCTGAGATAACCACTTTAATTTACTGTTTTCACTTGTCACTTGAACCTAACATTGCATATCGTTATATAGAGCGTTATATCAAAATCATATGATTGTAACTATATAGCTTTATGATAAAAGTATGTTATCTGGGTCGTCACTTGTTCATTATACGACACTCTCTGAAGTCGATTTCAGCCACAGTAAAAATCTTGTGCAGTAAGTCAATTTCATTCAGTCATCTCATTGAACTTTGTGCCTATTATAAAGGAGATCAACCACTTTCTTTGGAACTTTAGAACTGATGTTAAGTTCTTTGTACAGTAATTGTATAGCAAAAAAAACGTATGTCAATATAAACCTTGAAGTACAAGAACAGAATTAACTTGCCTTTGATAACTAGTGGAATTGCCTAGATAACTTGTTCCAAGTATTGTTATAAAACGGGTCTTTTTTGCAATTAATATCAAGAAAAATGCATATCATTACTTATTGGGAACAACAACAACTGGAGTCTGTGTTTCCCGATCGCTACAATCTAGGGGTCTTTAAGTCAAGAGTGAATAGGTTTTTTCAAGGCAAGCGTGCTTCACCGTCGACCACATCATCGCTTACCATCAGGTGAGATAGTGGTCAAGCGCAAGCCTATAGACGATAAAAAAAAAACTTAACATAATTTAAAGTCAACTATGTTTTAGGGCAACCTGCAGAACCTATTTTTTGTCGATACAGGTGAATTTCTGTTTTAATTGCTTAATTAAATCTAAGAATGTACAAAATAATGTACAACGCGGTACCAATTTGATCGATCTCCTTTTGGACTATATTTGAAGGGTCTGGCAATGGTCATCGGCCATCAGTAGTATGGGGAAGACGCAGATTGTACGCCTTACTTGATGGTCCAGGCCAACTCACGTGGCGCGAGAGCAAAATGACGACTATCGGATATCTGCTTATTGATGTTCACACGCCACCACAAAACAGTTTTTATATCTGTGAAGCGGGTAATAGATACAGTTTATAAAGTCTTCTGGAATCCAGCTAATGGAATGCATCAGTCTTCAGCCATGTGGCATGAAGAGCTGGCGGTGAGATACGAAGTCCTTTCACGGTCAAGGTTTAATTCGCTCGTAACGTCCGTGGTAAAGGCGTACATAATGGAGCCGGGCAAGTAAGGGACATCGCCCGTGAAATGTCAAATGCGACGAATTTGGTCATTGGTTTATGACCTATTTCAAGAGATGGAGCCACCAGTTATTAAACATTTTTGGTTATTGATCTGAAATTCGTCTAGTTGTTTTCTTTCAGTCTGGGTCAAATAAATTTATTTTATTTCTTTACCTATTGCATTACTTACATTACAGATCATAATTTGTTAGTCCCTTTGACAATCCTAAATCAAACTGTTGCAGCACTCTAATTAAAAGCCTTTTTGTTACACGCTATTTTCATATGATTAATGTTGAATCAATAAGAACCAACCAGCCACAGTGTGACTGCTGAACCACCCCACAGACGATGCCATCTCTTGTCCTGCTCCTTATGTAAAAATACCTGCCGTTTGTGATGCCAGCTCTAAGGCTATCGACGTGGCTGAATACTGGTTGAAGAAAATTTAGTGAAGAAATCATCGACACGAAGAAGAAGAAGATTGATGTTAAAGTTTGTAATCTACCATAGGCATTTAGAAAATGATAGACACAACAGCTACAGCTGCATACCACTACAAGCCAAGAGACACTCATTTTGGTTTTCAAAGAAGAAAACGTTTTGCGTAGCGTCATAGTTGCCCGCACTCGAAGTTATTCAAAGTTGCCTTACGGTCTTCTCAGTTACAGTGCCACGACGACGCCTCTTAAGTTTCTACGTCGAAATTGCTATTAGAGAGATTCGCGCCTAATGGACGCGTAATTGGCTGCTTCGCAAACTAATGGACAATTATGGCGATAGACGTACATTTTACGAGAATTATAATATGGTTACGTCGCCTTTATTATATGCTGATATCGATAAGTCAAGGTGTGTAGTCGAGTTTTAAAGGTCAGGAGATGAAAAGGTCATTTGAACGTAAATAGGTTACAGTAGTTGATGAATTGTTCTGACAACTACATTTTAATTTTTTCGTTCAGATATTCAGAAGATGAATTATAACTTTTGCTGGCAACTTCATCCGCGTGAAAGTCGATAATCCCAGAGGTAAAAAACCGGCCAAGTGCGAGTCGGACTCCAAACCTCAGCTTAATGGTATTATAGACCTGAGTATTTGATATGAATTTCAATTTAACACCTCTACGCGTTCATGAGGAAAGGGGTAGTAAGTTTGAAATTATTAAAAATATTTATATTATATGATGATATAATATAAATATTTTGATGATATTATATGACGATAACTAAAAATTTACGGTTTTCACAAATATTCCTTTATCTGTGCTATACGACGTTGCTTCGTACCAAATTTCAAGATTCTGAGTTTACTGGAAGTACCCTGTAGGTTTTGATTCCCTTGCGAGTGTCGATAATTTGCGGAAATTTGCGACATAAACGGCTGTATCTTTTGATTGCGTTGGCTTAGAAGTTTGAAGTGAAGTTTTTTCACAGATTTTAGGGACATTAGACCTGTGTATTTGATACCTCGACGCGTTCCTGAGAAAAAGGGTCTTGACAGACAGACGGGCGCACGGACAACAAAGTGATCCTACATGGGTTCTGTTTTTTTCTTTCCAGGTATGGAACCCTAAAAAAGGTATCCTTTGCCCTAATTCAGGTCATGGACAACCCGTGTTGATTCCAAATCTGTTCAGTTATTCAAGTGTGGTTTGATTAATTGGTTTGTTGAACCAATTTTTTTTTTGTAAAAAAATAAAAGATCATATATAAGTTTCCATACAAAACTATTTTTAGTTTTTTTTTTTTCACTGTAATTACAAAGTAAAATACAATTGAAAATATTTTTTTGAATCCAGTACCGAAAACACCCCGATAGTTTGCCGAACAAATCCGAGCCCGTGTGACGTCACAACGTTCATTTCTACTCATTGTAGCACATAGCTGATACAGTGTTTTGACTTTTAATCTTGTTTCCGATTCAATCTTGTTATTATCGTCATTATATTGATGAATATCGAATATATTGATCATAAATATCGAACCTTAAAAGTTATCGTGCTTGCTTCGTACCATTATGTACGAATACTACAAAAAGATCCCAATTATATGTGATTCGCGCAATAGCCCCTAGCCTAGCAATCTACTAAATTTGAGCAATGTTCTATGTCTAACTAGATTCCAATTATAATGTGTTAATTCTGTTGTTATCTTGTTCTAATTTAGTATTAGATTCGTATTAAATTCTTACTTTGATCATTAAAGACTGAGAATATGAAATTTTTAAGGGAACTTTCGAGCAAAGTTGACATTGTTGTATAATTACGTAACTTGAAAACATGATTTTTTGTTTATGGTGATATATTCATTATTTTATACTTAAATGACAGATATAGGCGTAAAACTAACATTTCTGTTAGTGAATTGTGAGAATCAATCGACGTATTTAAGAGATATTTACGGAAGAATTAGTGTAACGAAAATCTACCAAGTTAATATTTTTACGTTTCTGTTCTACAAACTTTTTAGTGTTTGTAAATATATAATATAGACATTAGTGTTCAATATTATTAAGGAATATTGTCAATCTGCCTAGCCTTTAACCCAGTAACTGGGTAACACGGTACCCTTTGGCAAGACTGGCGTCAGATCTCAAGCTTCTGACTACTCGTAACGACTGTTAAAGATCTTCAAATGACAGCCGGGACCAACGGCTTAATTAACGTGCTTTCCGAGGCACGAAGGAAACACGGTATGTTGAAATGGTCACCCATCCACGGACCGACCTCGTCAAGCGTTGCTTAATCTTGATGATCGAACAGCGCGGCTGTTTTTATTTAGCCACGAGCTCCTCTATTATGGGATATGTATATAATGGTATTACCAAAAATTTTATGTGTATGTGTATCATATTTAGTGGTATCTAATGAAGTTTTTTGATATCCAAAGTCAAAGTTTCGCGCCAATCGTGTTTGTTTACTTTTTATTTTACACCAATATTACCTAACTATATGTAAAAACGATTATGTTATGACAATTATGTTTCCTAATGTACCTGGTTAACAACAATATCTAACACCGGTCCACTCTCACGTATTATGCATTACGACTACTTTATTTATGCTCAAAACTTCCAATTCGTCCATCAGGTGGGTATATTATCGACATTAGCCTTTATAAATCCTTTATCACACATGACTAAATAAAATTTGTTGTTTATTAATATGTTTGCACTAGTTTTCGGATATTTTAGTCAATCTACGTGTAGTTGACACTATAGTATCTTGATTTCCTTGAACGTTATGACGTCACCAACATGGCGACTCATTGTGGCCCGTTTGTAGTCACGTGGTTTTTTTCAAAATTTTATCGATTTTCAATTGCTTATAATAAATTGAAAAAAAATATTTAAGAGTTTTTTGAAACGACAATATAATTTAAGTTATGTAAAGTTTCGAAATACATAAAAAAAATCGTCATTTTTTTTTAATTCAACAACCCAATTAATCAATTCAACTTTCACATTTATAACATTAGTACGCAATATAATTTATTACCCGACCACGGCGAAGCAAAAGGGTACTTTGCTACTTTGCTGAATGTATTGTTTTGTTACGGTAGGTGGCATACGACCACGGTTATCCTCTGAAAACCATATAAATATGTATGCAATACAATAAAAAAAATATTATGTGTAAGTTGTTTATTTAATACCTGATACATGTCAAATAGTTAATACAAAAAAAACTTAATTCAAAAAATCAAAAAACCCGACTGCTTCAAAAGCGAACTAAAAAGTCGTAAACAAGAAAAAAAAATCATGCTGTGCAGGCGGAGGATACACCAGATTTTGGTCAACCAGCCCGCGAATATGTATAAGTTTTTTTATTTATAACTTTTTAGTTCGTTTTTTTTTCGAATTAAATACATTTAAACATATAAGTGATATATATTTTTGAAATCACCTCTTAAAACCCTTTATTTTGATACCCCACACGATGGGTTTGGAAGAAAAAAAAATTTGGGCCCCCACAATATGGCACCCAAAATCCGCCATTTTTCTATTGCCCAATTTTAATGTAGCCTATGACACTCGCAGGGTTAAGACGCATCGATTGACGTATGAATCATCAAAATCGGCCAACGCGTATGGTCTCTGGAACGCCATATAGGAACAAACATACATACATAGACTGATAAACACATTACCCTCCTTCGGCAGTCGGGTAATAACAAATTTCCGATGAGAATATTTTCACACTTTTTAGAGCGTGATTTTCCAGTAGTCAGTTTTAGTTTTTTTTTTTCACTGCCTCGTCTATTATGGAACCCATTGCCTGACAAATTGGTTTCGAAAAATGAACACACACACGAGATTATAAAATAAATTAAAAAATAAAACAAAATTATCTAATAACAGTTATGAAATGACGTTTGTTTGGAGTTCTGATATCATTATGTAGGTAACCGGTAGAATGATACTGAACCTGTTACCTATCGAAAAAGCGCGCGTTAATTGTGTGTGTATATATAGTCTGTGGTTTTTAGTCTGAACGTTTCTAATAAATTGTTGTTAAAACTTATTTGCATGTAATTAAGTAAGCTCACCAGGTAGTGAAAAAAAAAGTTCGTGTCTTGCATAAAAAGGCTTTATTTTAACACTAGCTTTCGACGTTTGCCTTCGGCTCACGTCGAAATTGGCTACATCGCTCGCGTTAAAATCTTGACTTTTTATGCTCGACACGAAACATTCTATTAATTGTTTTATTTTCAACGAAATAAACTTATTTTCAGCAGCTATCTGGTAATATTTAGTGAACATTTCTACAAAGAGATTTAAATATAAATCCTACTTAACATGCATAATGATCATAATTATCAGTATCTAGCAAAGTACGACACAAACTATCAAAACACGGTGAATCGGATTCTATGGAACTCGTTAGTGACACGGTAGATACAATGGTACTCATTTATCACTAAGTATAAATCCAATTAAGCAAAACTGTTTATCTACACAAAAGCAGTTGCATATTCGTGGGTAAATCCTATTTATCCCGGAAGCGTATATAATTTATTTAATCGAATTAAACTTGCTAAATGTATCTTACAGGTTTATTTTCGCAAAATTCTTCGAGTAAAACGTTTCCAGCAGTAGGTAGATCTATAGTTCTAGAAAAGCAGTAATTTTCATTCGATGTTAGTACGCTTAGCCAAGATACTGACTTTAAACTCACGAAGAAAAAGTCGATAGCAGAAAGGCGATTTTGAAATAATATTAAAGCTACTAACAACCTTGCCTCGTTAATCAATTCGTCGCGATCTCTACTGCTTACTGAGCAGTAGCAATCCTGGGTCCTGGGATTGATTTCTTGACCAGACAAAGTGTTTTTTCAGCCCTGAAAGACCTTAACGAGGCAAATGTTAACGATGTCGACGTGTCTGAATTTTGAATCATCGATGTTACGAAGAAGAAGAAGCATGATAGTCACAGCGGATCTTTGTGTCTCTGAAGTTGGCTGCAAGACCCTGGGCAGTAGCTATTTTTGTGTCAATGTTGAAGTAGAAGATATCTATTTATTTATTTATTTAATTAAGGATCACCAACGAGTGTTACAAAACCATAAAACTTACACAAAATACATAAATCATAACATAACATATACATACACAAACATACATACAAACACATATACATATTTATCATTGTATAACTGCCTCTTTCATTCGCGTAACATTTGACGCATCGTCCTATCTTGCTTACTCTATGAAGTTTGCTCGACGTCAAACTGTTTCTTGCGCAATGATTCGCAGAGCCAACTACAGAGACACAAAGGTACGCTGTGACTACTGTACCAGCCCAGGGTATGGATTTGTTGACATGTTACTATAAGTGGCAAAATATTGGTGCAATTTAGTTACACCACTGCCTAAACATTCGAAGAATACAACCTGATTTATTATGTTATTCCATAAACCACCTAGTTATGGATACACCTCGCCCGCCTGCTTTAGATTAAGTACATTATAAAAAACCAAAAGTACCTTCTTTTACCGTAACAATAACAAATCTATACCCGCAGCAGATCAATAAAAATCTCAGCAAACTCAATACTTAAACGAGTAGAATCAGTGACGCTGGTCAATATTGCCTGGCACTCAAGTGTTCCTGATGCGTGAACTCTGTGGATTTCCGATAGAAGAAGTCGAGAGCTCTGTCCATACGGTGAGGATAGCGGCCATGTTTGCTAATCTCAGTGTGTGCCGATTATCCGTTATATTTGATCTGTTCTGCTTCTGTACACTGTCCGTTGTTAGATGTCGAGATATGAGTGTATTCGGGTCTTATGCGATGTTTGTTATTTTTAGTTTCGTGTGAGGTGAATAAGGTAATATTTGGCTTGTATATGTTGACTTGTGTGGTTGTTAGAAATTCTCGTTAGTGTTGTAAAAGTGTGACATCATCCATTAATTTTTCTACAGACCAAGTCACTGATCGAGCGAAACACAAACATTTTAATTCTCTAGCTCGGGTTTGTGACAGCTCGAAATATTAAGTGATTGACTGCCAACCTGTGGTTGGTTATTAAAAAATAATACTAAATTCCAAAACACATGAAATATTGTCGGAATGGTTTTAAGTGCGTTTTATTTTACCCGTCGATTAGGCATAATTAAAAGCGACCACAAGTGAATGATCCTCAACGTTCTTTTTTTCCGTTTTACAAATACTTTTTAGGAATTACCGCGGTTAGTTCGAGCTCTCGATCGCCAGTTTGTGTTTTCTAAATATTGTTCATAAAGGTGAACTTATTTTCAGCGGCTAGTAGCATAGACTATACACTTATATGACACAAAATAGTAAGTATACAGAAGGGCCACTCCCACCGTTTATAAAATTGACAGCTAAACTTGACAGATTCACTAGGGTTGCTACTATATTGATTCCGAATTAAAAAAAAAGAGTAGGTTGCCCAAGTTACAAACATAAATACATAGATTCGTCTAAACATACATCATATCATGAGACGATCAAAAGACGTAGTAATAGTGTAATAATGATCCCACTTAAAAAATTAAATTGTAAAAAGCTCCAAGCTCGACAAAAATACAAATGTGAAAGGTACCTAATAGAATCAAAAAACCAAAGATGATCTTAAACAAGAAGAAAATTATGCTGTGCAGTCGGAGGAAACATATTTGTAAGCTGTATGACTTGAACCTTATTATTATGACAAGTTCCCAATTTCATCTATGGGCTTAAAATAATTTATTATAATCCTAGATAATGAATTTCTAATTTGTCATCTTGAAAGATTAATGACCTTTATAACTTAAAAATAATTGAAAGAAAGAATTAAAAACAAAAAAGTAAATTCGGTCTGTAACAAATAATAAAGGTAACCCATCCAATGCAACCAACCTCGTTACAGTACTTAATGTATGAATGACGTGACAAACGCCTGCACAAAGCAATCATGACAGCCGCGACTGAGCTCGGTCCAATATTGCCCAATATTCCCTGTAAAACCGAAATGTCAAAGTGAGAGTGGCCCCTCTGTACTTTGTGCCCCTGGCTAGTAGTGACAACTTGTAAATTATTTTGCTAAATAAGCATTTACCAGCATAGCTTGCGACTAAGTTACTATCTCGGTAATAATTCATACGATTAGTCCATGACAGTTTGATAATGTGATGATGCATTACTCTGACATAGTTTATGGTGTGATAATTAGACGTATTATTACAGTAATTTACGTAAGATTAACAACCATAAATGTTTTGTCCTGTAATTATTTAAGTGGTGTACAATAAAGTATATAATAAATAAATAAATAAACTAAAACATCTGAGGTATCATTAGAAAAACCGGGTTTATCGTTTAATTTGGTAGCGGCAGTTCCAAGATACAAGGGTCCAGAAGCCTTAGACATGTGACATTCTATCAACGGTATCGTCACAATGGCAATATGTCTAGTGATCAAACCACATTTTGGCATTACGACCATCGCATCGAATGAGACTTGCTTAGAGCTTTTATATAACGTTTATTTTTCAGCACATACTTTTTTTGTTTAGTCTGGTATATCATACAATGACTTCGCCCGCTCGGAAGGGCATGTCAGACTTTTAATGACTAAAACCCCGGGTGGGTTTTCCTTCAGTTGCTTGAGCCAGGGCCGCGGTAACTCTCTTACAAATTTATCCGCGACCCAGACAGGCATCAGCTCTAGCGGACCCCGTCAGGTTTTGCAGAAATCTCTATGAGGCGCGCGTGGAACATTACGCGCCGTGGACTCTGGCCAGGTCCTTATCGGTCGGCGAGCTATCCATTACTCGCGTCCGCAAGCCCGCGCCTGCGGTGGCCGGGCATCGGCTTGCGACTCCCGACGCCCAGGGCATCGCCTGCGGTGGGCAGGGGCGTGAGTTCAGCCCATACCTAAGCTGTTTCCACAGCTGGAATAAAACCCTCCTCTCCCTGAGAAAGAGTGGACCATAATCTACTACAGGGGTTTGATAGATCTGATGTCGAATTTATGGTTCGACTTTGTGTTACTTTATTTTTATTTTGAAAAATTGGAGCCGCGCGCCGTACATATTCACGTTTGTATTCACCTTGTGCACAATAAAGTACTTTTAGTGCCCAACCAAACCATGACTAGTGAGGTGCTTATACGAGTACAAATATTATTATTGTTGTTAAGATACACTGTTATGAAATCTGGGTCACTTTTACCGCAACACAGTTTATGCCTTAACTTATTTAAAGTCCTTTTACAGTCTTTGGCTACATTAAAAACTCAACGTTTATCTTAATATTGTTTCTTATGAAGTAATTTAAGTCCGCAAAGTGCTAAATACTAAATAGTGTGCGGCTGAGATATTTATTACAAGTAATGAATACTTTCTTGAAATATAACTTTGTGAATTCCTTCGCAAAAGCTCTTTAGTTGCCGTTATTTATTTACTTAAATTCTTCATGTACAATGGTTATACATAGGCGGACATATTAATGCAGCAAGGCATTCTCTACCAGTCAACCTTTGGGTTAAAAAGGAGACATCAGTGGTAGGAGTACAACATAAAAAATATAGTAATAATAATAAAATAATAAAATTAATTAAAAAAGGCACACAATAATAGGTATTTAAAGTTGGATATTAATAAACTATCTTACTAATAAAATACATAAATAATTTCTAAAACAATAGACTTATAAATATTATAATAAATACAATACTAGAAATAAAACAAAAATTTAAATTATTTATAATTTTATTTGAGAAAGTTGTCTTACTTTATTAACTCAAAATATCAGTGCCTCCCTACGTCCTTTATTTTGAGCAACGACACGTTTAACCAATATAAATTTCAAATTTCTAAATTAATTTTGGTATGGAATGGGCTGGCATGGCTTTCGCCCAGGAGTTTAAGGACAATTCAGGATAATTAAAAGAAAAATGGTATCAGCAATTAACATTCTCAAAAATAGTCAGATACGACATTTAAAAGCAATTCAATACGATCTCGGTAAAATATGAAATATTGTTTCCAATTTCCAAAGACAAATAAAATAAATAGTTCCATTTACAAAGGAAGATCTTCCTTGAGAAAGCAAAAATACTTTATGCGTCCCAGTTGGTCGATACGGAATTCTTAGAAACTGAATTATCCACCGGGGAGAGAGGGTAAATAAAACCCACCCCAAAATAAATAGGGCTAACAACGTACACGTAGGCAATCATTTCGTTAAGAAAGTACGAGTCAAGTTATTTCTCTTGGGTGTCAGCGGGAGTGCGGGGAGGCTGGGGAAACTTAGACCACAAATCACTATTATGTCAACTTGTAGTGGACTGTGAAAGCCTTTGCGTTTTTGGGGGTGCATAGATTACTTTAGTTTTATCAACTATATTTTTTAGCAGTGTTCCGTATAAACATTACTTATTCAGTTCTCCCCAGTCCATTCCAAAAAAAGCTGGGTTTTCCTCAATAATTTGGAAGGGTGTCCCTCTGTCTATTGTTTCTCTCTAGTGGTGACTTATGAGATTGGAAAAGAATAATGACACTGTTTAAGAGTAATGATTTTCATGTGGAACGAAAAAGACGGTTTAGGGGCATTTAAATGTTTTTGACCTGAATTTCTTGTATTATTAAAAATATTCGTATTATATTAAACTCGCTTCTGCCAGTGGTTTCGCCCACGTGGAAGTAGAAAATTATCCCGAGGGAACATATTCCCGGTGTGTTATTCTTCTCCATGTGCTATTCCTGACGATAATCTATCTCTGTGCCAAATTTCGTCCAGATCCGTCCAGTCGTTTGACCGTGAAGAACACAAACTTGCAAACACACACACATACACACACTCATAAACTTAGGCCTTTATAATATTAGTGTGATTATATCGTATACGTAGGAAAGCGATACCCCTCGATATTATCGTTCATATCGAGTCTAACAAAATACAATAAAAATGCGCCTTAGGTTGAGTTCAAATTATAATGCTTTTGCCATCAACTAGGCCCGAGTGAAAGTAAAAAAAAAACCCTCAGGAACGTACCAGTAGTATTACTGTTCTGTTCTGCCTGCATAAGGTGTACTATTAGTATACCTTATGCAGGCCATGGTCTGTTTGTGTTCCAGATTTCATCATAATTGATTAAGCCGTTAAGGGATTGCTTACCAAACAACTAAACATTCTGAATTTCACATTTTAGTACAGTAGAATTTCGATAATCATTATAAAACCAGTTGTAAAGTGCAATTGTGTCTCCATTACGTGTAAAAGTCCCTAGGTTTACCTAATAATAGTTGACCTAGAAGTGTTCCCTGTGAAAATGGAGCAGGTTTAAGCTGAACTATAATTACCATTCAGCGTACCTGCGGGACTCGATTAGAATGAAGGTAGGAAAGAGTTAATGTGCTAGAAAAGGATGAGACGCCAAATTATAGAAATAAAAATAGTAGAAAAGCAAACTAACATAAGTTAAAATGTTGGCATGAAATCAATAAAATGCAATTAATTCGGATGCGAAAACAAAATTGAAATCGAGGCATATTTTAAATCAATAAAGCAAATAAAAAAATAAAATTAAAAACCAGAAAGCGGTACTCCTGGACACGGCACGTATCGTTAGGAGGTTCCTCTCTCAGGAGCCCTGACCACCGGTAGCTTGGACCCTGTTCCCGATACCGGTGGGCTACTAATTTTTATATTTTTAAATGTATTTTTTCAAATAATTTATTTTATAAAAATATTGACAATAAGAAAAGAAATTACATAAAGGAAATAATAATAAGATGGACGGTGACTCCCAAACTTGGCATTTGCTTATATTGCTATCTTGGGGATCAGTCAGTACTCAGAACGAAAGTAAAACTCCTAAAAATATATTACTTTTTACAATTTAGTTAAAAAATTGTTTCAATAGAGAGGGAGCTGACATGTAATTTTCAGTCAAAACATCCAGTATTAAAAACACAGCCACTTGTATCAAAGTAAACATGGAGACTTATTTAGCTGTCCAAGAAAAAAATACTATGCATAATACCATATCCATAACATAATATTTCTAAGATCAACCCGCGCCCCGGTACGTCGGTTTCCTAAGTGACACAAATAGACTAGCATCTCTGCATACGGGCAATATAAAACGTGCTCGAAATCTTATTACTTTAGATATTGCCACAATACTGTAAGATATCGCTAGATTTCACGCCTCGCTGCATTTTAAGACGTTGTGTTTAAATAAAAGTTATTTGGTTGTGACATGTCATGTTGACTCAAAATGTTTTGGTGCTTATTTTATTGAGGAGCTGTACACACAAAATCAAAAAAAAACCCGACTATTTAAGAAGCGAGCTGAAAAGACGTACACAAGGTGAAAATCATGCTGTGCAGTCGGAGGACACATATATTCGCGAGCTGGCTGTCCAAAATCAGAAGGGAACTAAAAAGACGTACCGTCTTTTTAGTTCGCTTCTGAAGCAGTCGGATTTTTTTATTGTTTGAATTACTGTTGAAGGAATAAACTAGAAGAGACTAGAAGTGGCTGGTATTGAATTTTATTTAATAGAATCAAAAATAACAGTACAGTTTTCTTAGTAAGAAAAATATAGATATATGACAAGAAGAGACTAAAGAGTACAAGACCATAACTTTTTGTAAAAAGGTAAACACCTAATAGTTTGATTTTACAACAATTACCTTTTTTATTTATAACTTTTCAAAGTCAAACACAAATATATTTATTCAATTAGGCCAATAAACGGCACTTTTGAACGTCACATAAATTAAAATTAAAATTTACAAGTAAATAAAAAAAAAAACGCACACGAAACTCCATACAAACTTAAAGCCCTTTATTTTGATACCCTACAGGAAGGGATTGCGCCCAAAATCCGCTATTTTTCAGTTATTCAAATTAAATGTAACTGAATTGATTGACATAAGAATCATCAAAATCGGCCAACGCGTTTGGTCCCTAGAACGCCAAATAGAAACGGACATACATACATAGACTGATAAACACATTACCCTCCTTCCGTAGTCAGGTAAAAGTATGAAAATAAGCACCCTTTGACCTAGTATTATCCAATTGAAAAACCCTAAGCCTACTTTGAGTCTTAAGTAGGAGAAATTGCTCAAACGTTTTCCCGGTTTTTTGTTAACGTCTGTTTTATGTTTTCCAGATTCATAACTAACAGGTATTAAAAAACCACTTCGTTTCTAAAGCATAACTATATGCAAATAGGGGACTTGCATTATAATTTTACAAAAAAAAACTATATAAATTCATATTAAACCCACTGCAAAAATAATGCAATTCCGCTGCAAAAAAGTTATACCCTTGGAGTACAAAGTTGCCCAACTTCCCCTTGACTTTGCAATGAAAAATATAGTGTCTCAGCTGCACATCTTATACAAGTCGTTAAAATGGTGCGGGGGAGAAAGGGGTTATTATGATCCCTGGACGATGGGCACCATCATAACTTTTATGTGAGGTCCCTTTAATAGTGCTTTAGAACGTTACGTTGTGTTTGATGGATATGTTCTAAGTGTGGTTCATTGTGGTCCTAAAATGTTTGCTGGAAAATTAATGAGTTTCGTAGATCCACTAGAGTGGTTTCTATTATTTTATGGTTATTCTAAATGATACTGTCGGGATATAGTTAGTCCATTGAAACGTTTCTGCTACTAATTATTATTTAAAAATATCCGGTGACATTAAATAAGATAGTGAAACGCCGAAGACGAACACACCGTTAGGCTAAACTTCATAGTTATTTTATTTAGGTTATTTTTATTGTATTTTATGATATCTGATGACGATTCTTTTCACTCTGCTAATGATTCATTCAACTCAACTGCTAATGCAAGTTTTAGGTCCCTGACACCCCTTGTGACATTCTGCATCGGCGCTTCAGCCAACAAAACTGTCATTTGTATAATGTTTGTCACGTCAACGCCCAGTGTGTGCCAAGTCACTACAGTGATCTGTATGACACCTTTTCCGACACCAATGTCCATGTCGTCCTGGTTTCTGAGAGTTGGCTCAAACCTCATCTTCTCTCTACCACCTATCCTCTTCCTGGTTTCATTCTTATCCGCAACGATAGAATTGGTAAGGGAGGGGGTGGTGTTGCTATCTATCTTGATTTTGATTGAAGATCATCAGCGTAAGATCGATAATTACTTCGTCACTATTAATGAACAAACGAGGGTACTAGCAGATCTGTGCACCAAAATTGAGAAACTCGATGTCCAAGTTACAATAGAATCTTCGAAGAGTGAGATGGATAAACCCGTCGTGTTAGCAGATATACAGCGGGCAAGGGAGACAAACGTTGCGTTTAAGGCGAAGGAACCGCAAAAGAAGGTGACGGAACGAGCGCGCCGAGCCACCGTGCGCGAGCGGACTAAGGCGGCTTCCATACCGCATAAGACGAGCGAGCGTTTATCCGAAGCCGCGGAGCTCTCTATGGAAGAAAATGTTACGTCTGAGGAATGGAAAATAGTTAATAATAACAAAAAGCGAATTAACCGAGGTAGTAATGACGTACGAAAAGGAGGGAATTCGCAAATTTCCACGCTTCAAGCAATTCAGAAGAAGAAGTTCTTGCATGTCTGGTCGTTGCATCCAGACACTACTGAAAAAGCAATACGCGATCACGTTGCGGAAATCTGTGGATCAAGCGATATTAAAATTGAGAAATTAATCCCGAAAACTGCTAGGGACTATGCATCGTTCATGATAGGGGTAACGGAATCACTTTTTGATAAAATAAACAATGTTGATAGTTGGCCAGTAAATGCGCAGTTTAACCAGTGGGTGTGGTTTCGAAACTCCCGTAAGCCATCAAAAGGCAGTCAAGGCCAGAAATGAGTTCATCCAAGTGTACTATCAGAACGTGAGAGGATTGCGGACGAAAACCAAAACTTTCCTTAATAATGTTTTAGCATCGACTTATGACCTTTTTGCAATTACGGAATCAGGTCTCAATAATGGAATTCATGACGGAGAACTAATTCCAAAGGATTACAACATATTACGATGTGATCGAGTGGACGGGCGAAAACAAGGAGGAGTATTTTTAGCGGCTTCCCCGAGTTTTGGTTTGAATCGCGTTTCTATTGCCAACGTGGACAAGGCCTTATTTGAGATCGTGTGTGTGACAGTTCATCGACGAAACCACTTTTTGTTCTTATGTTGTGTTGTTTACATTCCGCCAAAATGTGATGCTAATGAGTATATGCAATTATTTCAGATATTGGAAAATGTTTGTGTTAGATATGAGAAAGTATTATTGTTGGGTGATTTTAATATGCCTTCTGCGACCGTGGATATTCAAAGTTACTTGGATTACTTTATTGCATACTGTGGATTTCGGCAGGTAAATGATTTGGTTAATATTAATGATCGTACTTTAGATTTGGTACTGTCAACGTTTGATATGAGTGACTTAGGGGTACAACTCTCTGAGGAACCGTTAGTTAATGTTGATGCTCAACACCCGCCGCTGGTCATTAGCGCCAAGCTTTCTGATCGGGAACTAGAGGGTAGCATGACACACTCTAGGAATGTTGGGTGTGGTATCTCAGTACTTAATAAAAACAGGTGGAATTTCAATAAAGCAGATTTCCTAAGATTATATCATTCTTTTATGTTATTAGATTGGGAACTGTTGTTTGAAATGCATTGCTCAGAGATGGCTTTAAATTACTTTTATAAAATAATAAATGAGGTTCTGGACGAGTGTCACTCTTTTATATTATGATGAAAAGGAAAAAGAATACTGGAGATAAACAGCGGCTGCACCCCCTCCCCCACAAAGTGCACCTCACCAATATTCGAGGTCTGCACTCAAATATCACTGCAGTCCACTACCATCTGGAGGCTGAGAAACCAGCGCTCTTTTTCCTTACGGAGACGCAGATAGCGAATCCGTCAGACGTGTCGTACTTGTCTTACCCAGGGTTCACCCTGGAGCACAATTTTAGACCACGGGCGGGCGTATGTATGTATGCCCGTGACGACATTTGCTATCGGCGTCTCCGTAACCTTGAGGACTCCACATTCTCAACGCTCTGGGCTCTGGTGGACACAGGTTTGGATAAAGTTATCTACGCCTGTGTCTACCGTTCGCACAGTGGAGATCAGGAGACATCCAGGCTCACAGAGTACCTCAGTGAGGCGGCTGATGCGGCACAGCAGCGGTACCCTTCCGCCCAATTAGTGTTACTGGGGGACTTTAATGCCCACCACCAGGAGTGGCTCTTCCCATACCAGTGCACTGACCAAGCTGGACGGGAGATGCGTAAGCTTGCGCTTGCGCTAAACCTCACCCAGCTGGTCCAGGGGGCAACGAGGGTGCCGGATGTTGATTCGCACACAGCGAATTGCTTGGACCTTCTGCTGACAACAGATCCGGACAGATACTCTGTGTCGATAGCTTCACCTTTGGGTAGTTCCGACCACTGTCTGGTGAAGTCTGTGTCCGTCTATTCCCCGCCCGATCCCAGCCCAAGAGGCACCCGGCGGGTTTGGCGGTACAGGTCGGCAGATTGGGATGGTATGCGATCATTCTTCGCATGCTATCCTTGGCAGCCTACTTGCTTTTTTTCGACTGATCCATCGTCGTGCGCAGACGCCGTGACCGATGTGTTGCGTCAGGGAATGGAGTACTACATTCCGTTCTCTGACGTAACAATGTCCAGCGTTGACCGGCCATGGTTTGGCGCCGAATGTAGGCGCGCTGACGCGCTTAAACATGAGGCGTACCTGGCTTGGGTCGATGCTCGATCGCGCAAGGCGAGTGACGTGGCTCGGAAGAAGAAGGCCTTCAACAGGGCTGCCAAGTCCTGCAAGCTGGTGTTGCGAAGGGCTCGGTTCGATCACATTGGCCGAATAGGGGCCAAACTTGCTTCTTACCCAGCAGGAAGTAAAGCGTTTTGGTCCCTGGCTAAGTCGGTCGAGTCGAACTTTTGCCGTCCCTCACTACCACCACTGCTGAAACCCGATGGGTCGCTGGCACACTCCGCTGAGGAGAAGGCAAATTTATTTGCCTCTCTTTTTGCGGAATCTTCACGTCTGAATCCTGGTGACGCGCGGCCCCCTCCTTCTCCCGATGGATGCGAGACGAGTATGTCGGACATTCGTATCCACCAAAAGGACGTCCGTAGGGTGCTGAGCCACCTCGACGTGAACAAGGCTAGCGGCCCTGATGGCATTCCAGCAATTGTTCTTAGAACCTGTGCGCCTGAACTGTCTCCGATCTTGACACGCCTATTCCGCCTTTCGTATGAGGCTGGAAAAGTGCCGAATGCTTGGAAGCAAGCTAACGTACAGCCCGTGCCCAAGAAGGGCAGTCGAGCTGACCCGGCCAACTACAGACCCATATCTGTAACCTCCTTACTCTGTAAGAGTATGGAACGTGTACTTAATATAAAGCTCCTGGCATACCTAGAAGCTAACGATATCCTTAGTGACCGCCAATACGGCTTCCGCCGAAATCGGTCTACTGGGGATCTTCTAGCGTATGCCATTCACATCTGGAGTGAGGCCATCGAGAAGCTCGGGGAAGCGCTTGCCGTCTCCCTCGACATCTCGAAGGCTTTTGATAGGGTCTGGCACGAAAGCCTTATTGGTAAGCTTCCTTCATTCGGTTTGCCCGGTGGTCTGTGTGATTGGATTGCAGACTTCCTGAGAGATCGGTCCATTCGAGTGGTTATCGATGGCTGCTCGTCGGACCAATTGGATATCAATGCCGGGGTCCCTCAGGGGTCGGTACTCTCAGCAACTTTATTCTTGCTGCATATTAACGATCTGCTAAAACCCGGCACCTTTGGGTATGCAGACGACAGCACTGTTGCTGAGAGATACATGTCCAACGCTCGAGCTACCGGACCTCATATCCAGTCTCTGCGGGAGGCCATGGTGGAGCGCTTGAACCTGTCCTTGCAGGCAGTCTCCGAATGGGGCGATGCCAATCTGGTCAGGTTTAATGCTGCTAAAACCCAGGCGTGTCTTTTTTCCGCTAAAAAGAGCCAATTTCAACCGGCTCCAACTTTCCGAGATGTGACCGTGCCAATAACTGACCATCTTGAGCTTCTTGGCGTTACGCTGACATCGACTCTTAATTTTGGCCCATACATTGAGGCAAAGGCTCAGCTAGCTGCCAAAAAGCTGGGGATCCTTGCAAAGGTTAGAAGGTACTTCACGCCAGAACAGCTGCTCAGCTTGTATCAAGCGCAAGTTCGATCATGCATGGAGTACTGTTCTCATCTCTGGGACGGATCCGCCAAATACCAGCTTGATGCACTAGAGTCGATCGAAAAGCGGGCCAAAAGGCTCATCGGCGATGAGGCACTGGTTAAGTCAAAGCTCCAGAGCCTTGAACATCGTCGCCGAGTTGCCAGCTTGTCGGTCTTTTATCGGTTGCATTTCGGGGAGTGTGCGATGGAATTGCATGATCTAATTCCACCAAGCCCGTTTCATCATCGGACTACAAGACGTACGGCGATGCGCCATCGCTACATGGTAGACATACCACCCATACGCACTAAACGTTTTGGAAATACTTTCATTATGCGTACAGCTAAGGAGTGGAATTCCCTGCCGGAGTCTGTGTTTCCCGATAGCTACAATCTAGGAGTCTTTAAGTCAAGAGTGAATAGGTTACTTCTAGGCAAGCGTGCTTCACCGTCGACCACATCATCGCTTACCATCAGGTGAGATAGTGGTCAAGCGCGAGCCTATAATATATAAAAAAAAAAAAAAAAAAAAAAAAAGTGTGTTCCTAAAAAAAATCTTAGAGTTGGTAAGCAAGGATCTAGGTTTAATTATCCAGAGTGGTACACATCGGATTTGATAAGTGATATCAAAAAAAAGTGGCGTTATCATAAATTGTTTAAGACAACTGGTTCCCAGAGCGATTATGAAGTATTTTCTCGCTTTCGTGCTCGAGTCAAAACTAAAATCGCTTCAACTTGTGATGCCTACGAAAACAGACTTCAGAAAAACCTTAAAGCTGATCCGAAGTCGTTCTGGAGCATGATAAGGGCTAAAAGGGCTAGTCGTAATAAACCAAAAGTCACGAAGGACGGCTTATTGCTGAAGGATGAGGAGTATGCGGAAAGTTTCGCCTCATATTTCCATTCGGTGTACAGCCCACTGCGGCCGGCGCTGGACCCGGGGGCTGCAGAGTACGCAAGTGGCGGGGTGGCGGGGGCGGCGCACGTGCATGTTGACCGCGTCAGTGCGCGAGACCTGCGCGCCGCGTTTCTGCGTCTCAAGCCCAAGCGCTCAGTAGGCCCGGACGGCATACCGCCTTACATTGTCAGAGATTGTCGTATGGTTTTTGAGGAGCCTTTGTTGCACATCTTCAACTTGTGTTTGCAGGAGGGTCACTACCCGGACGAGTGGAAGATCACACGAGTTATACCAGTTCCTAAAGGAGGTGCGGGCACTGACGTGAGTGGATACCGACCGGTGGCGGTGCTGTCGGCCTTCGCCAAGGTATTTGAGTCGGTATTGCATAGAAATATTTACACACAAGTGAGCTCTCGATTAACGGACGCACAACACGGTTTTCGGCCGGGCCGCGTATTACCATTGTGTATATCAGTACAGACACCCATAGTCTGTACTAGATCACTTTGTGCTCTTAAAAATAACAAATACTCTAAAGCAAACTACGTATGACTACAGACCTGTCTGTATAAGTATACGGTTTGTTCGCATATGTCTAAAGCAAAATGTGACCGTGTTATGGTCAACGAATCAGCACAAGAGCGAGCGAAGCGAGCTCGGGAACCTAGGGCACCCCGACACGGACAGGTTAGGTTCGAACGAGATGACGGGAGCTGAAGTGAGCGAGCAAAGCGAGCGAACGCAGCTCCCGTCATCTCGTTCGTGTTAGGTTACTTTTGACCCTGCAGACAGAAATAGGAGCCCCGCGCAGCGGGGCTACGTCGACTTTGTTGCTTTAACTCTAATCGTACTTGCACCTATTCTATGTTAAAACAGATGTCAACATTAAAATTGTGTATATCAGTACAGACACACATACTACGGCAGCCAAATTGTCTGTACTCGTATGTGTTTTGCTCTCACGAATTAGAGCAAAGTGTATTTTATTTCAGTCTGTCTCTGTACTGATATGCAGTATGCTCTCTAGCTACAAGAGCATATTGCGTGCGATTACAGAGCAACCCCTGTCTGTGCTAGTATACATTATGGCAATACGCGGCCGGGCCGCAGTACGGGGGGCAACTTGCTGTCTTTTGTTAGCTACTTGTCGCCCGCTATTGACGCGGGAGGGCAGGTGGATGTGGCATATTTTGACTTCCGGAAAGCCTTCGATACTGTGGATAACGATGTACTTTTGGGCAAGCTGGCTGCTGTGGGATTCACGCCGCACTTGCTTAAATTCTTTGCTAGTTACCTTGGCGAGCGCCGACAGTACGTCGAGTATGCAGGACATGATTCCAACCCTTACTACACGTACTCAGGGGTGAGTCAAGGGAGTAATATCGGGCCATTGGAATTTATATTGGTAGTCAACGATCTGCCAACAGTAGTCAAAGAGGCGAAGTGTCTGCTGTTTGCTGATGACTTAAAGTTATTTTTAGCTGTTAAAGACGAGGCAGATTGTAATCGGCTCCAGTCAGACATTAACAGTGTAGTCCAATGGAGCAAAACTAACAAACTTAATTTTAATGTAGATAAGTGCTGTGTAATGAGTTACAGCCGTGCGCGTGCTCCATTGCATTATCAGTACGAGATGGACACGGAGGTAATGCCGCGCGTCACACAGGTGCGGGACCTGGGCGTGCAGATGGTGCCGGAGTTAACGTTCCGCAAACATATAGTTGAGGTGTGCGGCAGGGCTTTCAGAAATCTCGGTTTCATTTTGAGACAATGTAAGGATTTTAGCGATACGGCGGCAGTCAAAGTTTTGTATAATGCACTGGTACGGAGCCACCTAGAAACAAGTGCTATTATTTGGAATCCTCATGAGGGAAAGTACAGCCTCATGTTGGAAAAAATACAAAATAAGTTTGCGAGATTTCTGTATTTGAAAGAATATGGAGTTTACCCTTTTTATCCCCTCATGTACCCGAGTCTTTTCGTCCTGGGCATGGTTGGATATACCAGGCTGGCAGTTAGAAGAGATGTTGCGCTGGTCAAGTATGTGGCTAGCGTACTGCTAGGTTTGTTGCACCACCCAGAGGTGCTGGAGGCGCTGCGGCTGTGCGCGCCGGACGGGTGCGTGGGCGCACGCCGCCGCCCAGCTCTGTTAGACGTACCGTTGGCTAGGACTAACTTACTTAAGTTTACCCCTATGACGCGAGTCATACGTTTGATAAATACTATAACATTATCGGAAGATATATTTTGCCAAAACCTGCCGAGATTCGTCAAAGTAGCGCAAAACATAATTGAAATAGGTCTGACCATTTAAATAATGATAAATGTATGGGAATGTCTTATTGAAACGATTGATTTGTATTGTATTTTAATGTTTTATATGTATGTTATAACATCGCCTTGGAAGTTTCTGTAAAGGTGTTATAATAATTAATGAGTAAATAAATAAATAAATAAATCTTCGCAGCGATTTCCCTTACAAAGTCCTTGTCTCATCTCCGTCAAACTACAGTGCTTCCGCTGAGTATCTCTTTCTGGAGGTTTACCTCAAAGGAGTCAAGACCTTACTTGGAGTTGTCTACTGTCCGCCCGCCGTTGATTACTTTTCTAACTTGGAATTGGCGCTTGAATCTGTAGGGTCAGAGTATGCACGTTGTATAATCATGGGAGATTTCAACACTGACCTGTCTCGTCCAGCCCCTCGTTCCCGTAAACTCTTTCATATCGTCGAGTCCGTAAGTCTCCATGTCCTTCCTCTGCAACCTACTCACCTCAATGTCTCAGGTGATGACACTTGGCTTGAATTAATCCTCACGTCCACTCCCTCCCTTGTTTCCTCACATGGTCAGTGTCCTGCACCTGGTTTTTCCAATCACGACCTCATATTCTGCCTATATCCTATACCCTAAAACCACTCAAAGTCCCCCCTAAAGTTCTGCACATGCGTTGTTTTGCCCGCATGGTTTTTGTAAAACTGCGTCAGGATGCGTCTGAATTGGACTGAGACAACCTTGCTGCGGCAACGACTGTAGACGATAAGCTCGGGCGCACGGTTGGCGCAGTGGTTGAGCGATTGACTGCTGTGCTGCGTGTCGCGGGTTCGATTCCCGCACGGAACAAATATTTGTATGACCCACAGATAGTTGTTCCGGCTCTGGGTGTTGTGTCTGTGAGTTTATATGTTTGTAAACGCACCCACGATACAGGAAGAAATTCCTAGTGTGGGGCAACGTTTTAAAAAAAAAAAAAAAAAAAACTGGGTTTGTTTAATCGGGCGGTCATAGCACTCTACGACAGAGACGCTCCTGTCAAGAGGGTTAAACTTAGGCGTGCATCTGCTCCTTGGATGACGACAGGGGTTCGTGTGGCGATGAGGCGCAGGGATCGGGCCTTTTGAAAATTTAAAAAGGATCGCAGTGTTGAAAACAGAAACCTGTTCAAAAATGCAAGAAATCGGTGTAATCAGGTGATACGCAATGCCAAACGCCGCCATATTCTCGAAAACATATCTTCTTCTTCTCCAGCTCATATCTGGAAATTCCTTGGAACTCTTGGTATAGGTAGGTCACGTTATGAGGATTTTCCTAAGACAATTGGTTTGGATGATATCAACCGTCACTTTACTACAACCTGCCTTTTGGGCTCCCATATGTTATATCAGACGGTTGATTATATTACGGGCCTACCGGGTCCTATTATACAACAGATCCACTTTTCTCCGGTCACCTTGGATGAAATCAGAAAAATTATCCTATCCATTAAATCCAAAGCCGTGGGTTTTGACGGCATCAGTCGTTATACGGTCACCCTAATCCTCGACTTTCTTCTTCTCCCAATTACCCACATAATCAATTTTTCACTTAATACCGCACAATTCCCATCCTTGTGGCGTATGGCCTATGTTCGTCCACTTCCTAAAATATCTAATTCCTCCCTACCTAACCATTTTTGACCAATTTCTACCCTTCCTTTTCTATCCAAAGTGCTGTAGGCCTGTGACCACAAGCAGCTTTCAAGGTTTGTTCATCGGAATGACATTGTTAGCTCATTTCAGTCTGGATTCAGGCCAGGGCACAGTACTGCCTCTGCTCTCTTCAACGTGACTGGCGACATTAGAGAAGCGATGGCAGATACCAAAGTTACTGTTTTGGTTTTAATTAATTTCTCAAAAGCCTTTAATGCCGTCAGTCACGATATTCTCCTTTCTATCCTTTCACATCTTATGGTTTCTTCCGAGGCCCTGGAATGGTTATCTTTCTATCTTCGGGGACGTCCGCAGTCGGTTCGCGTTGACGAGAGTTCGTCGAGTTGGTGTGACCTAGCTGCTGGTGTTCCGCAAGGCGGTATTCTTTCTCCATTGTAATTCTCCATCTTCATAAATTTTATAACTCACTGTCTTCGGTGTTCGTATCATCTTTATGCCGATGACCTTCAACTGTATGCATCTGCGCGGGTAGAGGGTTTGTCGGACGCTGTAGACGATGTAAACCGGGACTTAGTCGCTGTCAAGAACTGGTCTGATAGATTTGGGGTGTCTGTAAACCCCTCAAAATGTCAGGCCATTGTGATCGGGAGCTCGCGCATGATGGGTCGGGTGAGGATTAGCTCTCTTCCTCCTATTATTTTTAATGGTACCGTTATCCCCATCAGCCCTAGTGTAAAAGATCTCGGTCTACATCTTGACTCAACGCTTGGCTGGCAAAGTCAGGTTTCAAGTGTCAGTCAATGAGTCAACGGGAGCTTGCGTTGCCTTTATCGTCTGAGAAACTATCTGCCTGCAAAAACGAAGACTATGCTTGTGCAGACTTCAATCTTCCCTATAATTGACTATGGTGACGTGTGCTACTTTGACCTGAACGTGGTATTCCTGGATAAGCTTGATAGACTCCTAAACAACTGCATCAGGTTCATATTCAACCTGAGGAAATATGACCATGTGTCGAATTGTAGATCTCAGCTCAAATGGATGCCCATTCGGCAGAGGCGAAATTTACGCGCTTTGACCACGCTTTTCTCTCTACTCAAATCTCCCACCCCTCCTTCTTATCTCATCTCTCACTTTCAATATCTGTGTACTTCACACACTAGGAATCTGCGTTCATCTAACAATCTTCTTTTGCTTTGTCTTTCTCATACTTCTGATTTTATCCATTCTTCCTTTCATATTCAGTCCATTCTTCCCTGGAATGCACTTCCTCTGGATATCAGGACGGCCACCAGTCAATATGCATTTAAGCGGATGTTGCGACATTATTTTCTACACCATTAGCAGAGTCTTTTCAATCACCTTTCTATTAATTTATATATGTATATATATATATATATAAAGGTATTTATTATAGAAAATATATATGTATGTTTATTTTAACTACAATATATACATTATTATTCAATTATACTGCAGTATTTTTTTAAATTTTTATGCACCTGCCATGTTATCTCTCCACCACCCTTGGTTGACTGGTAGAGAATGCCTCAGGCATTAAGTCCGCCTATGTGTCTGTAGAGCAGTGGTGGCCCAGTGGTATCGGCTGCGACTTACAAGTTGTAGGTCGTGGGTTCGAGCCCAGGCAGGCCAAAAATTCGAAGACATGTGACATCCACCAATCCGCACTGGGCCCGCGTGGTGGATTACGGCCCATTCCCTCTCACAAAGAGAGGAGGCCTGTGTCCCAGCAGTGGGAACATTAATAGGCTGATGATGTGATGTGATGTGATGTGTCTGTATGTTGCATGAAGTTTTAAATAAATAAATATTTATTGACGATAAAACAAAAAAGCCAAATTTTAATCAATACATATAAAAATATATAAAAAAGACGTTTTTGTTCGTCGATAATATTTACAAAAAAATAGCCAGGGTGTTAAAGGATAACCAACAGAACCCATATCCAGCATTTTTGGATTTTTGTCTGTTTATTAGTGCACGTATCACGTAAAATGTACGAAACTAATGTAGATAACTTTTAAACATACAAATTATGCTTAACTTAAAGTATTACTTAGTTTTTGTTTCATCGCAATATGTTCAGTCTATCAAAAGTTAAATGAATTTAAAGTGTTCAAGAAGTAATATTATCACAACACACGCAATTCAGATTCTCGGACAGTCGAACTCCATATTCGATAGATGGCGTTGTGCATTTAAAGACATTTTCTGAATGGCGGTGTTAAGATTCTCCACTAAAAAATGACCCTAGAAAAAAAAAGTGGGTAAGTAGGGTAGGTAGGAAGGTAAATAGGATAGGATAGACACATATTCGTGAGTTGACTGACCAAAACCAGATGTATCCTCCGCCTGCACAGCATGTTTTTTTTTCTTGTTTGAGTCTTTTAGTTCGCTTCTTAAGCAATCGGGATTTTGATTTTTTGAATGAACGTTTTATATTTATAACTTTTTAATAAACATTTTTTTTAGAATTAAGTACATTTAAACATATAAGTGTTATATATTTTTAAATCGCCTCTTAAAATCCTTTATTTTGATATCTCACACGATGGGTTTGGCAGAAAAACGAAAATAGGGCACCGAAAATATGGCGCCCAAAATCCGCCATTTTCTATTTTTTTTGTAAGTTATATTTATTTTTCGTCATTTCAGATATCAAAACGCTATCAGAGTTAACTAACAAAAATTTTATCCTTTTTATGATTATCCCAGTTATTCGGTTATGACTACTTTTTTTTCATATAAATACAAAATAGCAAAACTGGTAGAGTAAAAATGTGTTGTACAACGTTAACCCGTTGAGTGATGGACAGAACGTCGCGTTATTTTTCGTAGTTATTACGTCGTTTATAACTACGGTTTCTGTTTATTCTCATTCAAATTATACGCTATAAACACATATTCTTACCTTGATGACACATATCAACGCTAGCTATGTAATAACACAAAATATGACACAGAAAATGCTAACATAAGCAGTCCGCTTAGCATTGTTTTGTTTAAAAAATGTCTTAAAAATAAAGTAATAAGGACTTTTTCTAAGCAGTGAGTTCTTTTAAAAGCCTCAATGGATGAATTCTCGTAATTCTGTCCCTAAAAACTCATGAATAAAATATTATTGTTTCATTCAACGACTGGTTTGCTGAATAAATAACCAATGTGACGCATATTAAAAACACACAAAAGTCAAGTAATATGATTGGCTAGTAATGATTAATTAATTCAACCAATCACAGTAGCTAACCCGCGTGAGGCAAGTTGTCACATTTACGTTCATTATTGGTTGAGAAACTCTTGAAATAGACTCACAAAATACTTCAAAAAAAATTTTACATTCAGAATTACTCCTAAAACATTTACAGGTCTTTCACTATCCTCTTTTTCAAATAAAAAATCCCTATAGTAGACATTCAGACGGGATTTACTTAGTTACGTAACCGCTACGGGGTGTCTTATTTTCTCAAACCGTCGTACCGGGGACCGCATTAAAGAAGCTTACACAAGTGTATAGCGTGCATTGTAGGGACTCCATATGTTATCCTTGAAGGAAATATATCCTAAAACTTTATCTCCCTCACAAATTGACCTGAACTTGGGAAGGTTTATTCACTTTTTTTTGCCTTTCATCGGATATTTCGCTTAGGGAAGGTCGAGGTTGAAAATATTTGGATGCTGAGGTTTTGGTTTGAACTTTCATAGATGAAATGACTAGGCTAAGGTAAAGGATAAGGATAAGGATAAGGACTGACAACAAAAATATACTAGGTATTCTGTGGTAGCTGAGCATTACTAAGAATTTATTTGAATATCTTGGGACCTAAAAAGAAACTAATTATCCATCAACAGTAGGCCCTATCAGAATATCAGCGCAGCGTTATTACCTTTTTTGGATATCGCTGCACATGCTGAGATAGGAGCCTTTTTGGTCTCGCACAGGGTTTTTATTTTATTATTGTTTAAGTGTATGCTTATTATCTCGTGTCTCCTGTGCGGGTCACAAATAAATATTTTTCTTTCTTTCTTTTCTTTCTTTCTTTCTTTATATTATTTACTAGCTGTCCCACGCGGCTTCGCTCCCGTCAACTGGCTACCTACATGCCCATCTACCCTACCTACCCTACCCTAACCTACCCACCCTACCCTACCTACCCTACCCTACCTACCCTACCTACCTACTCTACCTACTCTACATACATGATTGTTGCCTAACTTAAACCGTTCACGCAGCGCACGCAACGGAAGCTATCAAAAATAAATAATTTTGCCCGTTTTTGCAACATTTTTCAATTATCCTCCGCTCCTATTGGTTGTAGCGTGATGTTATGTAGCCTATCACCTTTCTTGATGAATGGACTATCCAAACCAAAAATAATGTTTCAATTCCAACCAGTAGTTCCTGAGATTAGCACGTTCAAACACAAGAAAAATTTCAAAATTTAAAAACTCCCGACACATCAAACAGTTAAACTTCCATAACTTTTGAACGGCTGAACCGATTTTATTTAAACATAGCTTAAAACACTTTCGGCAAAACCACCTTTCAAACAAAAAAAAACTAAATTAAAATCAGTTCATCCGTTTAGGCGCTATGATGCCACAGACCGACACACAGATACACAGATACAACGATACACAGATACACAGCAACACACGTGAAACTTATAACACCCCTCTTTTTCCGGCGGGGGTTAAAAAATAAACAAATAAAGAAACAAACTCTTCAGCTTTATAATATTATTATTTATAGTACTAGCTGTTCCCCGCGGCTTCGCTCCCGTGGGCCACCCCACAGGACCCGTTTTCGGGATTTAAAAATAGCCTATGTCACTCAGGAATAACGTAGCTTTCTATTGGTGAAAGAAGTTTTAAAATCGGTCCAATAGTTTCGGAGCCTATTCGGTACAAACAAACAAAAAAATCTTTCCTCTTTATAATATTGGTATAGATAGATTTACTTTTAGCCTGAGTTCCAAATGCAGGTCAAAGATCTTCCTTTCTTCTTTATATTCCTTACAGCTTTGGGCAAGTGTAGACCAGCTGTCTATCGATGTCAAGTTTGACCCACCATCTACGTATGCATAGGACATAAAGGAACAAAAAAAAACACTCAATTTAAACACTTCTACGTCCGCTGAAGCGTACATCAAAACATAAACACTCGGTTTATTCTTTCCAATCCTGTCCAGCTCAGCAAATTTTCCAAGTCCAATTCCATCCAAACCGATAAATTCTTAGCGTCCCTACTAAACCGTAAAGCTGGTATAGCAAAGTTAGTGGATGCCTTGCTAGACACAGAGCGTGGCAGCCGAGTTGGAAGCCACAAATTGCTCAGGGAACTTACCTCCCGTTCGGTGACTGACAGGAACTTTGTGTCGCGCAGTTTACTTAAGACTTTAATGAATACCTACAGTTGCTTAGATCATTTACGGTTCTTGCTAATGTTAGTTGCCTTGTGTCTTGTTGCTTGTACGGCTTCAAAGCCTTTGTTCTAACTTATAAGCTACATTTCTCGTGGTAAGGATTATTATTATAATCGTATGTTGATATTGTTGGCAGTTTGGTAATTATAATTATTAATTAATTTAGTTACGTTTTCGGTTGATAATGATTTGTGTTGGATACATATACATTTAGGCTGGGATAATGAGATACGAGTAAGATAGTTTGAATGAGGCATATTATTGACAAACACGTGGAGGAATCCATACACGTATAGTTATATTCTGAATGCCTACATATTATCTACAGCAAAGCTTTTAATAGTCACCTTAATAGAAACAATAAGAAAAGTGATATTGGATATAATCTTGGTCAAGACTTTAATAGTTTTATCATCATCTTTCTGCCCTTGTCCCATATTACTTGGGGTCAGCGCAACACGTTTTCTTCTTCCATACCGTCCTGTTCCACGTCACGCCATCACTGACTCCCTTTTCTTTCATATCACTCCTCACACAGTCCATTCATCTTTTCTTTGACCATCCCCTCCCGCTCCATCCATCCACATTTATATTCATAACTCTTTTAGTAACATTCGTTTCATACCTCCTCATCACATGACCATACCAGGACAAACGGTTTCCTTTCAACTTTTCTGTCACTGGCGCCACGTTCAAACTTCCTCTAATATACTCATTTCTCACTTTATCCATTCTCGTCACTCCTCAATAGTTAAGGTTATAAATTATAATTATAATACTTATTCGTCTGTATTCACGGCTAGATTTTAATATGATTAAGGACCATCCTTACGATGAATCTTAAGATAAAAGAAAAAAAAATGCAAAGTTTTAAGTCTTAAATAGAAACAACCATGTTTTATGTACAATGCATCTCAAAAATAAAGCAAATTCAACGTTAAATAAATAATTAACCACATGCGAAACGCCGTTAAGCTCTTCAAACTGTTGGGTAACTTCATTAAAGGGTATTAAACTTTTGTTACACATGGGATTAGACAAATTAGGGCCTTGATGTTGCTTCTAAAGACTTCCCGCTATTTTTCGCAGTATGTTTATGAAGGGCTAAGCACATAGTTTAAGATAATTTAATTTTGTTAAGAAATGTCTTGAGTCTTCAAAAGTTTGATTATTATTTATTTTTTAGCAAAAAAAAAGAAGAAATACATATTTTCATGTTACATTAATAGAATATTATGACATATTTCTGCATATTAGAAATCGTTGTTGGGTTGTAAAGTAAGTACATAGTTGGTATCACAAATAACAATTTCTTAGTAGCTGCAACTCGAAAAAGTGAGAAAAACTTTCTCTTAGATGTTGGTTAAAAAACACTTGTTTGAAAAAATCAAAAACAAGACTACTTAAGAACTAAAAAGACGTAAGCAACTAGCAAATCATGCTGTGAAAATTATTCAAAATCATTTACGACTTTCAGTTATAATTTTTCTTCGTATTACTTTTTAACATAATATATAAGTGTTATACATTTTTGTAATCAACCTCTTAAAATCCTTCATTTTGATACACCATACGATGGATTTGGGAGAGGAAATTAAGACCACCACATTTTTTTTCCATTTTAAAGTAGCCAGTGACAATCGCAAGGTTAAGACGAATCAATTGACTTAAGAATCATCAAAATCGGCCAACGCGTTTGGTCTCTAGAACGCCACATAAAAACAAACATACATACATAGACTGATAAACACATTACTCTCCTTCGCGCAGTCGAGTAATAAAAGAAGTATTTTCGTCTCCTTGTGAAGATGATTACAATTTATCATCATCATTGGCAGGTTTATTCTACCCCTTACTAAGTATAGGCTCCCATAAGATCCAAGCTTTTCTGGTCTATGGTCAGTCATAATAAAACCCCGACTGCTTAAAATGTATTAAGGGCCTTCCACCACTTTAGTGCCGTAAAACGGTTACTTACTAAAGCATACTCCTTAGTAAAAGCTAGGTTAAAATTATTGAAAATATCTATTAATTATTGATTCATGTACATTATTTGTGAAGCAAGGTTTTTTTTTTTAAACTAATAGTTTTGCTTTAAAAACATAATTAACAACACGATACTTTTTGCTACTTTTGGATACAAAAGATACAATCCAAAACCACTTCGATGTTGTGAAATAATATATATAAATCAATGAATATTTTGCAAACAAAACTGTCCAAAAGGAGGTTCAATATTGATATTCCAGTACTGCGTTAACATTGGGGAATATATAAGCCTTAACTAAAAAGAGAAAAACAAGTACTACATATAATTCATACATTAAATATTATGAGGTGTTGCCAGCGGTGGGAAACAAAGTTTTGGTCGGCTTTTCTATAATTTTTGTTTGTCCCCGCCTGCAGCACCTAATGTACTAATATATATATTACTATTTATATATTTAATATATAAATTATATCTGATACTTGTTTTTCTCTTATCAGTTAATTATTTGTTAGCAGTCCGGTGTTTTGTTTTTATAATAATTTGTTTTATTTCAGACTTTTTTGTTTTAGTAATGAACGAGTTCTCCAAATAAGTTATGTGGTCAAAGATTATTTATTTTGCTTTCAAAGTTAGAACTTAACTAAGTTGCTAACTAGCAAAATAAATAATCTTGAATTTGTGCCAAAATATAAACATAAAATGGCAAAAAAAGCTGTCGCTGATGGCTTATTTAGTAGCTTTCATTTGATACCCATATTGTTAGGATATTGAAAAAAATTGTATCCCCTCTTTATTTTAGGGGCTCTAATAAAAAAAAATATTTATAACCACTCCCACTTCTACTCCCACAATTGAGACACCTTATATGTCACTATCCGTCAAGCCGTTTGGGCTGTAGAGCGTGCTATAGAAATGGACATACATACTCATACGCTCGAAAAACATTAATAAAATAACGATCTAAATTGAGCCAAGTTCCTACTTGAAACAAATTACTAAAAGATAATTCTTTTTCAGGTGCAACTGTGGTCGGTCGATATCAGTAGATATGAAAAGTGTGAAAATAGAAGCCATTGATGCTAAGTTCTCACAACGGCATACCACAAGGGACCCGAACTGACGTGAAGATATTATACTTTGAAATCATTTTCTCTTCAGCACATAACCAGAGGGTCGTTAACCCCTTACATAGAGGGTGGTTTGAAACTTGTACAAGCGCCCTAAGAGTAATCAAAGAGATCAGAGTAAACATGAACTTAGACTGTCATGCGGGTATGTATGTATTTCATTAATTACTATCCTGCATAATGTTTGTTTCTGAATTCGTTTAGTACAAAAGCTTTGAATTTCGTCGAATACATGACGAGATAATGTGACTGAGTATGTTGTTTATATTTTAGTAACTTTTATTTTTGTTGTGTATTTTACAAAACTTTGTTATTTTGATAGAGAGAGAGAGTGCGTTTGTGTGTATGTGACAGAAAACTTGAAATGCAATCGTTTGTCTTCGGATATAAAGAGAGATGGAGAGATGATGAAACTCATGTGACTAAAATAATTATGACAAAAAATGTGACTGGATGGAGAGGAAGACGGAGGCCAATGAAAAGATGGATGGATTGTGTCAAGAATGATTTGAAAGAATAAAAATAGATTAAGATAGCGTGACGGTTGATAGGATGGAATGGAAAAACAAAACGTGTTGCGCCGACACCAAACAATAATAGGTCAAAAACAGGCAGTTGATGAGGATGTGAGTGTTTGAGTGTAACAAGTTTTATTATATCAGGAAAATTAGCTTCATCAGCTGCAGTAACGATTTATAAAAAAAAAAAAAAAACAAAAAAAAAAGTTACATTAAAGTTTACATATACATACAGCTGTATTCCGAAGTCGGTGTCTGTAGTACCTATTGCTTTTCATTTTTGACACCTATTTCGGCAAAGAAAGTAATTTTTTGCTTTGTTTTGCTTTAGAAGTTGGTTTATTTTTTTTCTAAGTTTTTATTTTTCTGTTTTTAGTTTTGGTACCTCATATTAACATGGAAATCATTTATAAACAGAGTACATCTTAGGACGATTCCAATAATCTCAAACACGAATAGAATATATTGTTTTATTACGGAGTTCCAATATCAACCTTCCGGCTTCATCACCAGATCTGTTCGTTGGTACCATTTTCATTATAATCATTTTAGCTGGAAGACGTCCACTGCTGGACATAGGCCTCCCCAGGCGTCGGCGTTGCCACATTGATCGCTCCCGTGCGTCTCGCATCCAGCGTATTCCCACAACCTTAACCAGGTCATTGGTCCACCTAGTAGGAGGCCTTTCAACGTATCGTCTTCCGGTTCGTGATCGCCATTCCAGAACTTTTCGGCCCCATGGGCCATCCGTTCTGCAAGCAATGTACCCTGCCCACTGCCACTCATGTTTCGCAATTCTTCGGGCTTTTTACCATTTTCATTAGAACTATTTATTTAAATTTGCTTTATCCAGTTATTTAATTATTCGAGATATCTTGTGCCCAAGACATACTTATTATTGAGAAGTTTCAGTGGCCATCTTTGGTCTTCATCATCAGTTCCACTTCACCAAAAGATATTTACTCCACGTTGATGAAAATACCAAAATCGCTAAATGTATAATTATAAAATTTGTGGAGTGCCCTCGATTTGCATAGAATCTCAAGTGTATACACTTTCAAGCAAAATAAGAATTTTCAAAATCGATCCATAATTGACGGTGTACATACATAAAAAAAACATACATACAGTCGAACATAGAACCTCTTCCTTCTTGGGAAGTCGCTAACAAAACGGTTTTTCTTAGTTTGATTTCTTAGTACTACGTTCGAGCTATTCCTAAATCAATTTAACTCAGACTAAATCTAAGCAAAGCCCATAAAATCTCTAATACTCATTTGTCTATAACTCAGGTTGCTGAGCTCTGTTACAACGCCAATTTCTGTAGTCATTCGCTATGCAAGACGATGTGCCCGCCGATACAGCGGCGTGAGATTCAATGGAGGCGACACACGGTTTCAGAAATATTAATCAGTACAAAAATAATTATGCTAACAAATTTAATACTTTTATATATATGCTAATGAACTTTTATTTACGCAACCGCTTTTATGTAAAGTTATTTTAGAAAAAAAAACCTGTTATATGATGTGATTGGCTAGTCAGACGCATTAGACAAGTGTTATTCTAATTCGTGTTTGATCACGAGAAATTTCGTGAGTGCCTGACAAGCCCATACCTTTTTGACACTTTTCAAATCACTATCGCGACTCTTTCGTTGATACAATCTCTTGTTTATAGCCTCTGGACTGTTAACCAGTTGGCGCCACTGGTTAGTAATGACCTTAATTATAGCTGTTAAACATTGTTAAATTACGTGCATGGAAGCAAACTTATAATTGAAATAATTTCTAATGCCGTAGAAGTGCGATTAAATATAAAATTAGTTTAGCGCAGCCACTTTTTTCGAATTTTTCGATAAAAATAAGAATAACATTTTCCGAAACTCTATTAATGCAGTGTATCTGACATCATCATGATCATCAGCCTATAGCAGTCCACTGCTGGACATAGGCCTCTTTAATTGCACGCCATTTGGTTAATTTTCCCACTACGTGGACCCAGGCCTTCCCTCTGTGAAATGGTACGGGCCGTAATCCAACACGCGGGCCCAGTGCGGATTGGTCATATATCTTCGAATTTTTGGTTCTAGGACATGCCGGTTTCCTCACGATGTTTTCCTTCACCGTTTTGAGAGCAGTGGTGATGAAATAATTTACACAAAGTAAAGCGCCTGCCTGGGCTCGAACCCACGTCCTGCAACGGTCGATACCACTGGGCCACCACTGTTTCCATAATAATCTGACATATTTGGAAAATATTCACAACAATAAAAAATAATGTAAATAAGTTTGCGCTAAAAGCCAAAATCTATTAAATTTTAAATATGGGAGACCTCACGCTACACCAGCGCCTCTAGCGGCGAATTCATACGCGTTAGCCCCTATTCTGTGCTGATTATTCCAATCCAGTATTAACTTTCCATACCTACTATAATAGTAAAAGTACCTACTACCACAAACTAGGCAAGTAGTATCAGCCACAACTCAGCAAAGAGAGGCCGTCACAAGCTACGGTCATAACTTTTCATAAAATCTGCGCATGACTTACCGAATCCGAGCCAGTGGCGAAACATTGTGACATAGTGGCTGCCATAACGCATATATGTAGCTGCTCCCGTTTAAAATGACACTGGGTTTAAGCGGTTCAAAAATGGCCACTTAAATGTTTGGATGGACAGTTCACAAAATCCGGTTTTCAGTAATTTGTCAGCAAATAGATTCATTTGTATGTGTATGTCTCCGCGTTATTGCAAACTGCGTTAGTTTATAACAAATCGCGTTAATTTTTTATATTTTTTTTAATTTGTGATGGGTTTGCTCTTGACTCTAGTCTAGGCCAGAGGTGACAGAGACAAAGCCTACGATGGAGTGAGCTTACCCAGAAGAAGCCTTAGATTGTAAACTCTTTCTTTTCGATAAGTCGCGGATTTGGAAGCTGCTTTATTTTATTGTGTTCGAAATTTTAATTATCTGTTTAAAATTATAATCGCACTACATTTATTACAACCTTGTTCACTATAAAAAACCGGCCAAGTGCGAGTCGGACTCGCTCACCGAGGGTTCCGTACAAACCTCAGCTTAAAGGTATTATAGACCTGAGTATTTGATATGAATTTCAATTTAATACCTCTACGCGTTCATGAGGAAAGGGGTAGTAAGTTTAAAATTATTAAAAATATTTTTATATGATGTAACAAAAAAATTACGGTTTTCGCAATTATTCCTTTATCTGTGCTATAAGACGTTGCTTCGTACCAATTTTTCAAGATTCTGAGTTCACGGGAAGTACCCTGTAGGTTTTGATTCCCTTGCGAATGTCGAAAATTTGCGGCATAAACGGCTGTATCTTTTGATTGCGTTGGTTTAGAAGTTTGTTTTTTCCACAGCTTTAAGAGCTTTAAGGGATAGTAGACCTGAGTATTTGATATACATTTCAGCTTGATACCTCAACGCGTTCCTGAGAAAAACGGTCTTGACAGACAGACAGATGGACGGACGGACGGACAACAAAGTGATCCTATAAGGGTTCCGTTTTTCCTTTCGAGGTACGGAACCGTAAAAAACTAATGCATAGCTGTGACGTACTATAGCAAAAGTTTTAGTTGGATACTTTGCCCGTGTGAGCTCCCATACGTTAAACGCGCGATAAGGAACTTAGTTCCAAACACGAGAGAGGTTTTTTTTTTTTTTTAATTATAGGCTCGCGCTTGACCACTATCTCACCTGATGGTAAGCGATGATGTGGTCGACGGTAAAGCACGCTTGCCTAGAAGTAACCTATTCACTCTTGACTTAAAGACCCCTAGATTGTAGCTATCGGGAAACAGACTCCGGCACTCCTTAGCTGTACGCATAATTAAAGTATTTCCAAAACGTACGATATGTATTTATTAAGTTTCACTCAAATTGTAGAATAAATGCCAGTTCTAGCATCCTCTACATCAAGCAGTGTTACCACAAGATCGGCTGATTTAATATGCATCCAAGGTGTCCAAGAGGTTCAACGTTTTAAATTGACTCACAGCTCTGAATACTAAACCATAGTTTAATTACATTGTCTTCTACGTTATACTACTAGGAAATTAGTTAAGTGAATTTAAGAAATGAGTGAGGGCTTTCCCTTTGCAGGCTAACTTTATGATCGGAGGTTTTTGTATAGCAATTTATTTTCTTAATAAATTTACTATACATGATATATGAATTTACTCATTTAAACACTGATCACTCAATAGGCATCATCCCTAATACCCTAATATGTAGACCGTCAAAGTCAAAATAAGGGAATTCAAAACACGACGTTTAAAAAAATACGCCCCAAATAGTTACAATTCCTATAGATAAGTGTTGAAAGGGAAAGTAGGTATATTATATAATTGACTAGTAACTAAAACAAATTTGGTAACAAACACAAAAAATTAAAGCATAAAAATCGGTGTCCAAAATCCATTTCAGGGCCACGTTCAATTTTCGTTTATATTTCCATCTCAAATGAAATTGGAACACTTCAATAGCTTTCAAAGATCAAATACAAAGGCAATTACAGAATATTTCATTTTAATCTTTCAAAGAAAACGGAATTTTAGCACCAATAAACACTTTATTGTGACAATAATTAGCGATAGGTACTCGATTCAGTATGGTGCTACGGCGTAGCAATAAATCTCGTGGCCACGTAGCCGCGTAGCTCGTAGCACTTCTACGTGTCTACGACGTTTCAAATACTTAGTTTATTTTAACACTTCCACGGCAAACGTGGACCAAATAAGCTCTATTCTGTGTTACGTGACGTTGAAAACTTTTATTACTTTTTAGGTTTCACATACCATAAAGTTGGATCCCAAAAATAGAACGTTACGGGTATTTTTGGCAGCAATTTGATTAAGTTTCAAAAGAAAACAAGACGGCTGAAAGAATGACGTGACATATTTCAATTATATAGATACTTTTATGAAAAGAACGTAAATGTTAAATATAAGTACTTTTATAACTCTGAACCAAGGGAGTCAAAAGTACTCGGCACCATAATTCTATTTTTGCTGTGCTACCTATCTTAGGTAAATGCCGTTTTCTTACGTAGCTAAAGCTAAGCGTTAGCGTAGTTTAGTTTTTATTAAAATAAAAACTAAACTACCTAGCTCTAAAGAAAATAATGAATCAATAAAAATAACTACTGCAAAAAGCAGTAAACATAATTCAACTACGATTCCCGTTTTATATAGTCCGTAAGAACACAGACTGTTTAAGTAATAATAAAATCTCCTTTTGTCGTCGGTGTACTCAACAAAACAACTGGGAATACACGGTCACAAATGCCTATCATCAACTTTATGTGTAACTAGTGAACTCTTGTGTATTCGCTTGCCAATAGACAAACACAAACGAATTTTATACAAAAAGTCGATTTTAATTTATAAACCGACTTGCCAAAAAGGAGGTAGTTCTCAATTCGGATGTTTATATTTTTTTTAACATAGATGTTCGGACATAACTACATATAAAATAATTAGCAAAATTCCAAAATGGTTCCATTTATATTTGGTAAAGATCTGATGAAGAACTCCGGGGAAATACAACAGGGGGGTAACCACAAGCTCTTAGAGTAAGGTTATTTTGAGATCGAGTAAGGGACAGATGTATCTGACTTGTATACATCTGTCACTTACTCGATCTCAAAATAACCTTACTCTAAGAGCTTGTGGTCACCCCCCAGAACTCTTCAATAAATGACGGCAAATCTCTCGGGATTACTGCAATCGCATGTCTGTTTATTGTGTATACCATTTCATAACATACCATCACGCCACTACGCTCTAAACAGGTACGCAGATGAGTATAGTTCAACCTGGTACACTCTCACTTCACAGGTTATGTTCAGTTTCATGATAATATTCGGGTAATCTATTCTGGCATCACTGTGAGCAAAAAGTGAAAAATAAAAAACCTTTTTACAAAAATACTAACCGACTGCAAAATTAAAAAGAAACAAAGTGAAAAATAACTTCTATTTCGGAAGGTGGTGTCAAAAAACGAAGAAACGAAAACAGTAACACCAACTGCCGAAATTGAAGTTATTTTCCACTTTTTTTATCGTCTATAGGCTTGCGCTTGACCACTATCTCACCTGATGGTAAGCGATGATGTGGTCGACGGTGAAGCACGCTTGCCTAGAAAAAACCTTAAAAACTTTGAAGTGTTTTTAAACCCCGCCGGAAAAAGCGGGGTTTTATAAGTTTCACGTGTGTTGCTGTGTATCTGTGTGTCTGTCTGTGGCATCATAGCGCCTAAACGGATGAACCGATTTTAATTTGTTTTTTTTTTGTTTGAAAGGTGAATTTGTCGACAGTGTTCTTAGCTATGTTTAAATAAAATCGGTTGAGTCGTTCAAAAGTTATGGGCGCTTTACTGTTTGAGTCCGGGTGTATAAATGTGTCGGGGGTTTCATAAATTTTGAAATTTTACTTGTTATTTTTGAAGTCGGTTGTATTTTTTTGTAAGAAAAGATTTTTATTTCAGTGTTTTTTCTATTAGGTCGGTCAACGTGTTATTGATTTTTCCATCTGGAATTTCTTAGTAGTCTGCGCCGGAGTTTGGATTTGTGACCGGTTGATGGCAATAAATAGGCTTGCTTATTACATGGGTCATAAAAACATGACTGGTGAAATGTCGGTGTACTAGAAAGAAAGAAAGAAAGAATGAAGGAAAGAAAGAAAGAAAGAAAGGACGAAAGAAAGAAAGATAGAAAGAAAAATAAAGTTATTTAATTACTACAGGTGCATCGCTGCATAACTCTTCGGGGACTACAGGCGTGATGTTATGTTGTTGTTTAGTAAGAAACATTACATACTACCTTCTGTCAGTGGCTTCGCCCGCGTGAAGAATGTTTTATCATCCCAAGAAAACATTATACCGGGATAAAAAGTAGCCCTATGTGCTATTCCAGACTATAATGTATCTCTGTGCCAAATTTAATCCAGATCCGTTCAGCCGTTCTGGCATGTTTGAGTCACAAACATACATCCACACATCCGTGTATGTGTGGATCCATCCAAAGATTCACATCCTTACATAGTATAAAACAAAGTCGCTGCCCGCTGTCTGTCTGTTCCTATGTATGCTTAGATCTTTAAAACTACGCAACGGATTTTGATGCCGTTTTTTAGGGTTCCGTAACCAAAGGGTAAAAACGGGACTCTATTACTAAGACTCCGCGGTCCGTCTGTCTGTCTATCACCAGGCTGTATCTCATGAACCGTGATAGCTAGACAGTTGGCATTTTCACAGATGATGTATTTCTATTGCCGCTATAACAACAAATACTAAAAACAGAATCAAATTAATATTTAAGGGGGCATAGAACAAACGTGTTTTTTTGCCGTTTTTTGCAACAATGGTACCGAACCCTTCGTGCGCGAGTCCGACTCGCACTTGGCCGGTTTTTTTTAATATATAGAGTGATTCCAGAGGGAGGTTTATATGTTTAATAAACGCGGGCAAAGCCGCTGGCAGAAGCTAGTTTATAATATTAGTAAGATTCAAAGTTGGAATTTATTATTTAAAAGAAGTTTTTCTTGCAACTTTCTCTTGGAGTATTTTTAATAACAGTCTAAATGCGTGAAAACTAAGGTCTGTCTTAACCGAGGTGTTACCAATTTAAAATACGATTATCAATTATTTTCAATAAATATGATTTAACAGAGATGTTACAGTATATACCTGCACACAAACTTATGCCATATGTCTGATTCAAAATTACCGAGTATAGATAGGTCCGTATCTAATTTTACAAAAATATCTATAGATGACACAGTATAACCCAGTATAACAGTATATAGCACGTAAACTGGACATAAGTCATTTTCAAAAATTGCCTCACCGACAGTGGTACATATATTACCTCTCTAAACCCGTAAAACCAGGTGTACAACACGCTCTTAAAACAAACACCAATCAATTTGTCCCACCGCTAATTGACGGACGGACACGGACAGAGACTCGAAGACACTGTTGTCTTACTACGGCCCGTACGATCAATAATTCAAACGTTCGGTGTGTACTCCGCTTTACCGTGCCGCGTCTAATCCGTATTTATTCCCCCAAAACAGCGGAACAGCTGGCTACAGTTTGCGTCCCGGAATTTATGTCTGTGCTCCTTGCGTCCCTGGGAAACACGTACGGCGGGGGTCAAGTCTAGAGTTGAGAGATATATCTTGAGAGATAATGTTTCGAATGTTTTTTTTATGTATTCTTTATTAGTTTTGACCAGCGAGTTTGCTCGCGTGTAAATCGGAGAAGGAAGCAGGTATGCTATGTCCTAATATCCAAGTCTTGGTTGACCCTTGTGCCACATAAAAAAAATCTAAATAAATACGTTCGCCGCGTGATTCAATAAAAACGATATCAACATGCTCTCACTCTACTGTTATTACTAACTGTTGTTAGTTAGCAGGAACTGAATAGGAAGGAGTATAGGATTAAGACAATTTTGAAACTTTAGGCTTAACACAGTAAAAAAAAACATCAGAATTAATGGATTTAACTGGGCACCAAGGTGACTGCATAAGTCTCCCGTTTTTGTGGCACCAAATTCTAAAAAGAAGAAGACATCTGGACCTGTGGTAGATATACCCAACAAAGAAAGTGTGTACCGTAAAACTGAACGTTTTACCTTAACAATTTCGAGTACTACCACAATAGTCCCCCACACCTACAAGTAGACAGTGAGTGCGGTTCTATGTTTTGCTTATATTGTAACTGTCGAGTCATCTGGCGTGACACGACTGAGCCGATAATGCGTAACCTACATGTCAGGATTACGCAACGCGTAAACTTTTCACTTCAGTACATTTGAGAAGCCTAGATACAGATTTGGATGTACTAAGAAGAGATCTTTGTTGGAAGAAAGTATTAAAGTTCTTGGGTGACATATATGCGTGTACTAGTGGCATTTGGGTGCCGTATTATTCTGAGGAATACTCGCTGCTTTGCGTAGAGAAAGGCTTTGGATGTGGTGTTAAAATTATTTTTATTTTATAAATTATTAAATTAAAATTGTTCCTTCAGAAATTAACGCAGTACGGAATAGAAGTTCTCGTAATTGATGGCTATTTATGTACGTCTGAAAAGACAATATCTTAAACTGGCCTTTTATATACCACTAATTTAAATTTAGTAATCGTGTTTTTTTTTGTAAATTGCAATTTCGTCTTGTGAAAAGTTGCCGATTCTCAGTGTATTACAGTATACAGGAAAACATTATTGTGTTTTGATTTCGCTGCTCCTTCCTTCCTTGTATTAAAACCTTAGTTGCGTTTTACGACACCCGTGGGGCGAAGGATGCGGCCTTTGTAATGGCGGAAACCGCAGAGTATCATACGAGTTAATTAACAGACAAAAGGGTCACGGAAATATGGCTATAGGAGTGCAAAGTTGATATAGTGACAACTTGTTACTTTGAAGCACAGTTATTAAATAACTTTGTACAGGCAAAGTTTTCTAGAGAAAAGGGGCATTCTATCTGATAAAATGATTACAAAAAATCGCTTTCGATACCGAAACGTCGTCAATTATTTTTACATATTGACTTTTTGACAATAGGTATTTCTTGATCCTCCACCTCGTGTCGTGTTCCTTGATTACTGAGAGTCGTCATTCCACCGACAGGAGATCAACCTTTCTCTTATAATATTCTTCCATCTGTTTCTGTTGTTGGCGTCATGGAGTGCATCGTGCAAGTTGCTTGATATAATGTCACTTTATCTAGATACGACCCATTTGGGACGACTTGCAGAAAATCAAAATAAATAATATTTGCATTCTGCAACTCGTCCCACGTTTCTTTTTGTGTTGAACTTTATCAACGTTTGGTATAGTTAGTAAGACAAGACATAACAATATTTTTTTTAAGAATTTTTAGTTTTTACTTTTGTTTTGTTCATCGATTATTTAATGTTAATAAGTCAGTACCTACAAAATAATATTCTGCTGGAATAACATCTTATTGTTTCATTTTACAAGCAAACGAGTTGAGCAAGCAAGTTCAAGTGTTATGCGAAATTAATACAAATGGTAAATTAATTAACCATTTAATTATTTTTTTTAGTCATGTATGGTATTCTGTTATTATCAGGTAAGTAAACAATGGTTACGGGTTACAGTGGTTACTTTTGAAGTAGGACATACATATGAAAAGAATGAAGATACAATACAATCTTTTGTTTTGACCAGTGATGATTTTCCTGTTATTATCTATATTATGAATGTTCATTATTACCTCGTGTGTTAATTAGTGTCAAAAGCATATGTGGTACAGTGTTGTGATGACTAAATATTTTAAACATTTTTTTTTTAATTATTTCCTTACTAGCACTTTTGCTACTGATTGTACCTTTATATATTTCGTCCTAAATGGGCCGTACGCGTGTAGGACGAGTTGATGAATTACTCTATATTTCATTACACATAAATTAACAAGTCAAAATATTTATCAGAAATTGTCTGCCGGATAACATAACTGAAGCATCACTATAAATAGTGGAATAGACTCTAACTATCTAAGAAGGAAGTAAAAGTCAAATAGAACCGCGCTACACGATTCTTTCTCAACTCATCCACATAAAACTTTTCTTTTCTTTCCCCTTCCTTCTTTCCAACATCACTATTTCCTTACAGCACATAACTCATTGTGTAATAGATCGGCGCATTCATGGCTATCTGAGACAACATTCTAATTTAAATAGTTTGTGGGCACCGATAGGGTCGTTTCCCTCTATAAATCACTGGGAGGACCGCGGCCAAGCATTTAAAAAGTTAAACTGAGACGTTCTGCTCTCATTCCTTTTATTAACTCGATTTGGGGTGCAGGAGTTTCTTTGGGTTTGTGTGTAGAATAAAAGGTTTAAAATTCATTGGTAGTGTGGTTAAAATATTCGTGTATCTAATTAATATTTTCAGGGTAAAAAGAAGACTACCTACTTTTGACACATTTAACATTCAAAATATGACTTTACTTGAAAAATATTAAAAAATATATTACAATTACCTAAATGATAATTTTTCGTTAGGGAAGTTGGGTGGTATCTTCTCGTCCAACTGACCACAGTGTCTCAAGACGAAAGTCTATGACCAGTGTGACTGATTACTTACGGGACAGAGACGTGGTCGCTCACAATAGGCCTCATCAGAAAGCTTAAAGTCACCCAAAGGGCAATGGAGAGGGCTATGCTCGGAGTTTCCTTCCGTGATCGAATCAGAAATGAAGACATCCGCATGAGAACCAAGTTTACCGATATAGGCCGAAGAATTTCCATACTTAAGTGGCAGTGGTCAGGACACATTGCTCAAAGAACAGATGGCCGTTGGGGCCGAAAAGTTCTAGAGTGGCGACTGCGTACCAGAAGACGCAGCGTTGGAAGGCCTTCCTCTAGGCGGCGCAACGACGTAGTCATGGCTGCGGGCGTCCGGTGGATGCAAAACGCACAGGACCGACACTTGGGGGAGGCCTATGTCCAGCAGTGGACGTCTTTCGGCTGAAATGATGATGATGATAATTATAATTTTCTTGAATTACGACTAGAACTTTCAAATAAAACCGGCCAAGTCTTAGTAATAGGGTCCCGTTTTTACCCTTTGGGTACGGAACCCTAAAAAACCACTGGGTGCAAAAAGCATAGGGTTGATCGATGTAGCAACACTTAGTATGCTACATCGATCAGTAGTAGGTATAGAATGGCCTATGTTCAGCGTTGGACGACTTTCGGCTGAAATGATGATGACTGGCAACCCTTCTCACACCTGAATAAATATTTCCGAACACTATGAAACTTGACAAACAAACCATTTTTTTTTTTTGTTGGGATAACATCCAATTACTTCTCCCGCTCTAGGTGAAGCGGAAGGGCGTGTCAGAATTTTACTGACTAAAACCCTTCCGTGTTCCTTCAGTTGCTTGTGCCAGGGCAGCGGTAAATCTCTTTCAGATTTATCCGCGACCCTAACAAACAAACCTACAAAGAGAGTATCCAGATTTATCATCGCAAGTAGACGATAGAGCAAATACACTTATCCGAAGCCACGCAGGCTTATTACGTAAGAAACAGCAATCGGCAATCACCGCGCGATCAAACGCTTTATGTCATAAACGTCGGCATTACTTACAGTGTAGGTATGGTAGGTCCTACACAAGCGCTTGCTAATTGCTTGCTGTTTGTAAAATGAACTTATTTATATTAAAAAAATCCAAGAACTCTAAAACTTCTCTATTGAAGAGTCATTATTGCGTAAAAATTGCTACCGTTTTGCTCTTGCAAGATACGTAATAAGCCTGCGGAGCTTCTAAACTGCAAAGGTGAGTAAATGACAAACATTGCGAAAGATAGACACGAAAAAAAACAAAGGAATAAGTGAAAAATCCATTACGGGGATAAAGGGGAACACCTCAATAACACTCAATGTTCTCGATAGAGAATCGATTACCACCGGTCTTAACAACACAGCGGCAATACTAGGAACGTTCGAGTAAATGGAGAGATGTCTATAAGGAGACTCCCCCTAATTGCATGTGTGAAACTAATAAGGATGGAGGTAATACTGAACTTTTAGTGGTGCTAAAGAAGTATAGGGGAAGATTTCATTGAGCCATTCTATTTGAAATGGATGGAACGATTATCAGTTGTTACTATTTTATCATCAAACCTCGTTTGAATTTTAACTAACTTCAAAAATGATGAGGTTCTCAATTCGACTGTATTTTTTAATGAGTGTTTCCTCAGAACTTTCCGATCTTGATGATTCATTTTTTATTTGAAAGTTGTTGCTTATCGTGTGGTCCGATTTAAGAACATCGAAGATTTCTGTTGTATCACAGAAATCCCTCGGGATTGCTACATTCGCATGCCTGTTTATTGTTTACATCATTTCATAACATATCATCACGCCGGTACGCCCTAAAGGGGTACACAGATGTGTACAGTTCACCCTGGTATACTCACTTTCAACGGTTGTGTTCATGTTTCATGTTATTAGGGTAATCTATTGGGGCATAACTTTTGTCATTATTTTGGCATAAATATTGGTGCATTATTAAAGAACTTGTCCATTATGTACCACATCTAAAACGTGAAATCGTTTTATACAAATAGTCCAACTGACTTCTAAATAAAAACACTACAAAGGAAAAATTACTTAAATTTCGGCAGTCGGTGTCAAAAAACGAAGAAACAAAAACAGGAACACTGACTTCCTAAATTGAAGTTCAATTAACTTCAATTTCGGAAGTCAGTCTTCTAGTCGTAGTTCTGACTTTTGTAGTGTTTTTATTTGGAAGTTGTTTGTATTTTTTGTGAAAAGTTTTTATTTTATTGACAGTTGCGGCCCTCAATCCTTGCGTACATTCATGATCAAATTTTGACAATGCTTGTTACGGTATACTATTCCTTTCGTGATTGTCGCAATATATATGGCTAAGCAACATATTCCTGTATTCTAATTGCAATATACTCCGACCACAGAGTACCTAATTAGCCAAGAGGCTTGATTAAGGCAGTATCAAGACTGTTTAGGCACTATATCTACGTCTGTAGGCTACTTTTATACTAGCCATATATGTATGCTGTGGCTCTATACTAAGATTAGTAAGATACCTTAGTACCCCGTAAAACACATTCAACTTGCAGAAACTCGTTGGGGCAATAAAAACTTTACGCGTAAAACAAAAAAAACTTCGGTGGTAACAGCAAAAAGTTTAACTGGTTTGTTGTAAATCTTGAGATTTGATTGTGTCTGTGTAAAAGCGTTAAAGTTAGTTCTAAAAACATATGTACCTTCACATAAGCCACTACGATGCTTGGTAAACATACAAATGATTATTTGTCAACACACTCTGGACACAAGTATTTACTTCCACTATTTTTCTTTCTTACTTTTTTTAAAAAAACGTTGCCCCACACTAGGAATTACTTCCAGTATTGTGGTTGCGTTTACAAACATATAAACTCACATACACAACACCCATAGCCGGAACAACTATCTGGAGGTCATACAAATATTTGTTCCGTGCGGGTATCGAAACCGCGACACGCAGCGCAGCATATTTTGTATGGCAGAAATTAAAAGAAATACACACACAGACAGACATTATAAAGTCAATTGTATCATTAACGCACAACACAAAAGTTAAGCCAATATTCTTTTCTCAAACCTCAAACTTAATTAACAAAATCACAATCGCAAAATCCACAACACTCCGCTAACCTATTTCTCAAGTACACTCCACATTATAAGAAAGCTATACATTACGTTTTAAGCATCTCTATATAGAGCCCCAAGGAGCGTTGCGCCTAATACATTACCCAACTTATGGTCCGCGCTGCGCCCGTAAACCTCAGAACGTATGGAAACTATTGAACACAAAGGACTACCGGGAATACGGCGTTTCTACTTCGAAACTGCACTTTGGCAAAAATAGAAGCAAAATTAATAAAATTCCGATGAAAAATTCATTTTGATGTTGCCCAAAAGTTTTCTAATCGGATCTTCTTGGAAACAATATACAATCTCAGGATAAATATATACCATGATATTGTCTTGGATGGATGGACGTCTTAACTCATAGATCGCGAGAAGGAAACTTTTGCATTTTGTGTGGCAATTCCAAACTCATTGTATACGTCATTGCCTATCTTGTTTTTATTTTCAAAACCAACCCCTTTTGCAATAATAGCACTTTCAACATTGTAAAGTAACTACATACCTCGTAATGTCAGTAGTTGTTAAAAGCGCTGACCCACATTAGATATATTGCATCGTCCATTGTTCCATTTCTATAGAATACGTCCATCAAAGTACATAGTTGAAATAAAATATGCAAGTAATATACACACCAACACGGACCATTGTCTGTGCAACCCATTATTCTGAACAACTCAAACCAATATTCGACTTTATTATCCGCCTAAATAAATAAATCGAACAGATAACATTAACCAATCAAGAATTTGAAAGCAAAACTTCTTTAATTAATGTTAAATTATTCTAAAACAACATCCAAGCCTATTAACGGTCGGTATCAGAAATCTTGTAACTTTTCGCCTTTAAACTTGTGAAAGAAAAACGTTCCCGAAATTCAGTTGAAAATAAGCTCCCCGGTCTCGCAGCGATTACCATAAAACTTGTTTAAATGGTAATATTAGAAGACGTCACTTGCCGCAATCGTCTCCCTTAGGGATTTTAACCAAATCTATCTCAATAAAAATACATACACTGATAAAATTCCCTACTTCAACTTTGTGGCACTGCGGATCCAATTTTAGCTTTGGTCGGGATTATTTTATGCTGTGGCATGTGACATGACGATTTTTACGAGTCGGAATTTTTCTATTTCAAGGTGGTCGGTTTCGTGATGTCAGTTTGACGAAGGACTATTATGGAATTTTAGAGTCAGTCCGATTTTTAATACTGAATGGATTTGAAATGTGTATTGGAATAGATCGGATATGTGATAGATTTTATGATAGGATCGGATTTTCTTTATTACATTTTGTAATATTGAAATGATATTGGGCCGGACTGCTTTTTAGTGAGTGACTGAATAAACTAATAATGATGTGTTATTGTGCCTACCTACTTTTCAGCTGAAAAATATTTATGATAAATGATAATGTAAATAAGGATGCCGTTTCAAAGGCATCATATTATTATTTTTTAGTTTACCGTTTACAGATTTAATTGAAGCGTTTCATCTTCCTTTAATCTAGATTTTTATTACTTCTACAAAACGACCTATTTCTTAACCCTAAAATAAAATGTTCCAGGTATTCCATTCAAATATCCAGATGAAAACCCTTGTCACGGCGGAGAATTAATCTCAGAGTTTGAGCACTGAATGGGACATTATGGAAGTGGGTCAAAGGTGTACTTCTGTAAGAATAGCCATGCCCTGGAAAGGATTTAACGTGAATTGTTGCAAATTACTGTTGAACTTGGGTAATGTCAGTCTTTGAAAGCTGAATGTTTTAAAATGCTGACTTACGAAAGACTTGTGTTTAGTCTAGTAGTATTTTGCGTAAGTGAATTCGGCAAGGCACAGGGTAAAGAGACAATTGACCAATCACATTGACAGAAATCCAAATCACGTCTTACATCTCGCATGTGATTGGTCGATTCACTATCGCAATAAGGCTACTGGATTCCTTCAAATGAATAAATGAGACTCATGAGTCTTATATCTAAGTATCTCACCAATTGTTCTAGATGCCAGATTAAAGTATTTAGATAGATAAGTGAATTCAATTATTTAGTAGTCTCTATAGGTGTTAGCTTTTAGAGATCCAAAATAGCTTATTTGCTTATCCGGATTTAATTCTTTGCTGCGTCTATGAACTGTACCGAATTTTGAGTACGAAACATTCAATCTGTATACAGATTTATGTGCAATCATTTACAGATAACAAAAATTATTCTTATTTATATTTTGAACGATGCGTTGGAAGGCCTCCCACCAGGTGGATCGATGACCTGGTGAAGGTTGCGGGGATTCGCTGGATGCGGGATGCACGGGACCGGTCAATGTGGCGACACTTGGGGGAGGCCTATGTCCAGCAGTGGACGTCTTTCGGCTGACGATATTTTGAACTAGCTTTTATCAGCAACTGCATCCATGTGAATGTTGAAAATTGCCTCTTAAAAAACATACTAACGGGATCCTATTGCCTTAAACAGTTTTACTTCCTTTTATCTAAATCCGACACCGACGTCGGAACAGAAAGTTATTTTTCGCTTATATATATAAATATACTCATGACATCTTAGGGCTCCCACACATAACTGCGAATTCGTGCGAATTCGCATCGCATCGCAAATATCTGCGAGCTCGCTAGTATTAAATGTAAAGAAATCGGCGTCGCATCGCATCGCATCGCAGTTATGTGTGGGAGCCCTTATACCCGTGACATACTTATCACTAAGTAGTTTCAGTGACCCTCTGTGGTCTTATTCATCAGTTCCACTTCACCAAATGGTACTTTAAGAATGAAAATGATTGTTATGTTGATGAAAATACCAGAACCGCTGTACGTATGCCTATAATATTTGAGGAGTTCCCTCGATTTCTGCAGGATCCCATCATCAGATCTTGACCTGATGACTATAGGTATTTTGTTTAAAAGGATATATCACCTGTATATCCTTGCAAACACAAGAATAATTATCAAAAGAAGAAGGTGTCCTTGAGTAATGGAGGATAATACATAAAAAAGGAATGATACCGATGAATTGAGAACCTCCTCCTTTTTTGAAGTCGGTTAAAACATAAAAACTTCACATAATATTAGTAGATGATTTAACTTTCTCATTTAAACGATATTTGGATGTTGCACGTCGGTGTTCCCTAATTCTTAATTGTTATCTGGCGTATTTATGAAAAATGTCCGTATATAAATAACAATTAACCGGCTTACATCCTAGGGGTGCAATGACTTATAAGCTAAATTCGTGACTGGGGTGCGAGAATCTTTAGTTAATAGGTACGCACGTGATCTGAATTATCTTAAGATTTTTGAAAAAATATTTTTGTTTCTTAATTTTGTTATCATGACAAGTCAAAACTTAAATTATTATTATTATATTCTTTATTGTACACCAAAAAACATATATACAGGAAAAAAAACATAAAAGCAAGTGTACAATGGGCGGTCTTATCGCACAGGGCAATCTCTTACAGACAACCTTTGGATGGACTGTACGAGAGGAGAGGAATTTAGGGTTGTCAGTGTACAATATAGTGTATATCTTAAATAATAATACTAAGACATAATAATATAAAATACATACATACGATAGTAAATAATGTACTAATAAATAATAAAAATATCACAGAGAAAGGAGAAGACTAATTATAATGAAAGGAAATGCTCCTTCACCATTTTTTGAATGTTGGTAAGGATTGAGCACGCCTCACTTCAATAGATAAAATTAGTGAGAATATAAATTAGTGAGCAGTGAAACATCAGCTACAGGTTTAGAAGATAAGATCTTAGTGGTAAAGGTGTATTAGACACTTAACTCCTAAGTGGAGCTATGAAGGGGGCAGAAGTTGGTATTTGATTGAAATTGAGAGAAAATCTAGCTATGTCTGAAACAATGTTTTGAATTACGATGTTCAACTGTTTGGAAGAGGATCGTTCGGTAATACTTGACATCATTAAGTACTTCAGTATAAGATTGTATCAAGAATTTGACCTTTAATCTACACAATTAAACGTCTTTGATTGTATACGTAGTTTGGCGTCTTTTTTACACCTCAGTTTTAAATGCAGGAAAGATAAGATATTTATACATTATATAATAATTTCCTATATATGAGTATATTAGAGGAAGTTAAGAAAGTGGCGCCAGTAACAGAAAAGTTGAAAGGAAACCGTTTATCCTGGTCTGGTCATGTGATGAGGAAGGATGAAACGCATGTTACTAAAACAGTTATGAATATGGATGTGGATGGAGAGGGAGGGGACGGCCATAGAAAAGATGGATGGACTGTGTGAGGAGTGATATGAAAGAAAAGGGCGTCAGTGATGGAGTGACGGGGGACAGGATGGTATGGAAGGAAAAACGTGTTGCGCCGACCCCAAGTAACATGGGACAAGGGCGGGAAGATGAAGATATAATAATTTGCTAAATATAAGTGATGTCCCGTCTAGAGGGACCTGAAGCGTCCGGGCCGATGTTAGATAGGTCCCTTAGGAACCTAGGCGTCTAGACGCACCTTACTCTCAGAACATTTTTCTACTTTCACGTACATTAAAATGTCACGCGTAGAAATTCAAGTGTGAGGTAGTTTTGTACGCTATGTAAACGTGTGGAAGATGGAGTACTTTTAGTGCCCTAGGGCTTTGAAAGGAGCGATGTCTGCTCATGGAGTTGTAATTTTGTATTCTAGATAATATCAATCTATCTATTTGGCACGGGGATAAATAAGTTTCAAGAGCTGACATATTTATGTATCTAGGTAGATATAGCTACCTATGGTCGTGTACGTACATCTTACAAGCTAGGTACCTAGTTTTTATAGATATTGTAAAGAGGCAAAATTCTTTGTTTGTAGGAATTAATCGCTGAAAGTATTGATCGGATCACGGAAATTCTTTCAGTGATCAAAAGCTTCTATATCGTTCAGTAAACAAGTAGCATGCTGTGCAGTCGGAGGATAAATATTCGCGAGTTTCATGACGTTTAAGTGTCCTCCGACTGCACAGCACTGCTTCTTGTTTACGTGTTTTTGATTTTTTTGAATTAACTTTTATATTTATAACTTTTTTTTTTTTTTTTTTTTTTCGAATACTGTATATTTAAACATATAAGTGTTATATATTTTTGAAATCACCTCTTAAAACACTTTATTTTTATAGTCCACACGATGGGTTAGGCAGAAAAAGAAAATTGGGCCCTCACAATATGGTGCCCAAAAGCCGCCATTTTTCTATTATCTTATTAGCCAGTGACACTCGCAAGGTTAAGACACATCCATTGTCGTAAGAATCATCAAAATCAGCGAACGTTTTTGGTCTCCAGAAATCTACATAGGAACAAATATACATACATATAAACATAGATTGATAAACACATTAACCTCCTTCGGCAGTCAGTTAAAAAAGCACGGTTCCTGATGGATGAGCCAAAGGACCGAAACCGAAAAAAGGTAGCCCAATATGGTTATAAAATTTTCATATTGGTTATAAATAATCTGATCGAAATATTTTCCCAATAATTTCTTTTCGAAGTCCTTATCCAATTAAGGTAATTCCGTCTTCGCAAAAAAAACTCTACAAATCCAAACGATCTATTCCCAATAAATGCACACCATAAACAAACAATCGATTACAGCTAACAAGAGCATTATATTACTAAAAACACTCTTAGCACGATCACTTGAACAAACAAAGCAATTCGTTTGGCGAATTAACGATATCGCAGTGGGGCGCCTTCCGCATAGTAAGACGTAAAGAAATTTAATTAGCGTTCATTGAGATAATTCACTGCTTCCACAATAGGCCGGCGAAAAGACAACTTTCACTAAGTATTTGGACACACGGTTGTATTGGATGAACAATATTTTGCGGTTTTTATGAGAACTGTGGCTTATTATTATAAAAATCAAAGTTACTAGATAAGATGTTTATGTAGGCAGATCCGGAAAATTTTACCACTTTATGAGAATTTATTTACCCAGGGTTTTGAACATGTTCCAAAATATTATCTTCTTCTCTGTCGTTTCGCTCTTGGCAGAGTGGTCGTGGTCACGTCGAGGCGTCCACGTCGGTGGTAGATGCAGACACAGCTCTCCGCACGATCTTCCGCCATCTCTCCCTGTTGGCGAACTGTTTGGCACAGTCAGATATGCAGCAAAATATTATAGAAGGAGGGAATCTGAAAATGGCACTTGTGACAGAAAAGATGTGTGGACATATGATGCGTAGGAATGAAGAACATATCGTGAGGAATATTTTGAGTATGAATGTGGATAGTTAGATTTTGTCAAAGATGATAATGGCTTAAAAACGGAAGTTACTACGACGGCAAACAGAGACAAGAATAAGAATAATTTGATTAAAAGTAAAAACGTTCAAAAAAATGTTCATTGGGTGCAGTAGTATAATTTCTGAAAAGCTAGTATTATTAGTGCTTATATGTAAACTATAACTAAAATATTTTATTATACAAGCAAGATAAACATTATTATTTTATGTAGCGACCTGCCCAATCCAGATTCCTTCAAACCTGTGTTTCAAGCATCATCACTTTACATAGCAATATAATTTAAATATCTGGGTGCGCGTTTTTTTTGGGCTCTATCCCACCGCACTATGCGTGCGTTTGTTATTATACATTATGCATTTGAGTGGCAGTGACGACTGACGAGGCAGTAGTCGTCCGAACAAACAACCACCCACACATACTTACCCACACTTAGCGCCGCGCGCAAAGATGAGTTAAACTGTCTATACAAAACACACTAAAACTAGCCTATTTAAATATGTAGAAGTATATCTGAGGGGATATCAACAATTTGTTGATGTTTTTGAGATAGAAGGAGAAATAATTATGCTGCGTCGATGTCAATTATATTGGTATAAGGGCAGGAGCATGATGTACAATGTTTTGTGTATTATTTCCCTTATTTCTTTCTGTTAATGACAGGCTCGCGCTTGTCCTTTATCTCACATGATGGTAAGCGATTATGTGGTCGACTGTGAAGCACGCTTGCCTAGAAGTAACCTATTAAATCTTGACGACCTCTAAGTTGTAGCCATCGGGGAACACAAACTCCTGCAATTCCACTTCTTAGCTGCACGCACAATGAACGTATTCCCAAAACGTTTAGTGCGTATGGGTAGGATGTCCACCATGTACCAATGGCGCATCGCCGAACGTCTTGTAGTCCAATGATGGAACGGGCTAGGCGGAATTAAATCATTCCATCGCACACTCCCCGAAATTCAACCGATTAAAACCGACAAGCTGGTAACTCGACGTCAAAAACAAAATCGTTTTTTTTATTTCACATAGGCCTACATGGGCACTTATAAAACGTCGAAAAAAGTGCACGGTTCGGGTTGGTCTTTTTGGTCTCCACGGTTACGTCTATGTTCAAGGCTTTGACTCGACCAGTGCCTCATTATTGATAAGCTTCTTATCCATTTTTCGATCGACTCAAGAGCATCAAGCTAGTATTTGGCATATCCATCCAAGAGATGAGAACAGTACTCTATACATGATCGAACTTGCGGTTGATACAACTTGAGCAACTATTCTGGCGAAAAATACCGTCTCACCTTTGCAAGGACATATTCCTTGATACTCCATTTAGTATCGCATTATGTTCGACGTTCTTCTCATCAATGTACCACCCAGTTCTAAACAACAGATCTTGATCCAATTATCTAACTCTAAGAACAGATAAGTAACAAAGCTGAGACGAAACACTCGGAACACCGGTTGCGTATCAATTATTCACGAGCTATTTATTGTTTTACTATACAAGGATATTATTAAGTGGGATTCGGTTGTTTTTATCAACTGTTTGCATTGCTTCTGGTTGGATAATTACAATGGTTAATTGTTAATGTTTCGGGAAAATGAAATGAAAGAAACGGGAGGCAATGATAGCGTGAAGGTTGTGAGAGGAGAGTGGGAAGAAGAAAAAGTGTTTCGCATACCTACAGTAACTTGGGACAAAAATGATAATGAATCACAAATGTTTTAGATTAAGAATAAATATAAAAACTCAATTCTTTTAGTTATGAGTTAATTGAATAGAGCATTTATTAATATGCATGTTTATGAGAGTATATATTAATTAGTTATATTTTATTCTATTTTATAGTGAGTTGTTTGACATGTTTTTCTTTATATTGCTCCTCTACACACATATCTTTTTTGTCAACTCTCCTCTCGCAGGTATGCTGGAAGAGATTTCTTTGAAATAAGCGTACCTTTGTTCCTATTTTCTGTTCCTTCTTATTCTTGTAACTTTATTATATGTGTGAACATTAATGGTTAAATAATAATATTAATAGAATTATATTTTTATGGAAACAATAGATATATGTTTGTTTGATTTAAGGTAAATCTTAAACATATTTATTTGATAACCTTTTGAAATGTTTTAAATAATTAAGGCAATTAATAACCATAATTGCATAAAACTGTTTTGTATGATTAGCTACTACTAACTGTCCTCTCTTAGCGGTTCCTTACTAATCTTTCAGACTGAAAATGACTTATAGCATAACATTTGTCTGTCTCCTCATAAAAGCCTACTAATTCGTTTCCCAACTTTTTGTCAACTTAACTGTCAGCATTTCTCATTACGACCACCGATGTAGCCGTCATGTAACACAAACAAAATCTCAAACATGAAAATGTGTTTAAACCTCACATTGCTTAAGATTTCTCCGAGCACAACTTCACAATGACATGTCACAGCGTATAATGTTTTATAACCAATTCGAGCTATCCTTTTAGCGTCCGTAATATATGCATAAACAAGCCCAGACGCCATAATATGAGTTACACCGCAATGCACTCGAATATTACACATTAACCTGGAGCTTGGAAGACTTGGATGTGTCTTCTTTTAAGATTGGTGCATGAGAAAGAAATCAAGTAGAAGCGTTCAATAAGTTTAAGTTTAGAAAAGATTTTTAGTAGTTTTTATCAAAATAAACTTTTTTTTAAGATAATAAGGAACTCATAATCTCACTATGTCTTTCTGTCTGTCTGTAGCTACTGCTATTATAATTTATGTTTTAATAATACCCCAACGTTAGTGCATAGGACAATCAAGAGATTCAAATTGGACAGTTCTAAGAATAAAAGAGGAACGAGGAGGTAAGAGGTTGAATGGAGCTGTGCACTGTGACTGTTCCTAAACGACCCTACGCTGACAAAAATGTCGTTTTTCCTAAAATGTCCTAGATTTAGTGTTAATGTCGGCTCTTTTGATAACAGAGGTGCAGCGCACCGCCATTCCGCGCTGCACAATGAATTTCGTCACCTGGCTTGGTCAATTCTCTTCCGACAAGTGAATTCCAAATTATGTTTTTGTTTGTTTTGGAATTCACAGTTATAAAATTATAACTTGGAAGTGGTTTAGAAGGATAAAATATAACTAAAGGGATATAAACTAAATTGTTATAATTAACTAAAGCTTGTGTGAGAAACTCTATACACTAATGTATAGAGTATTTAAATCAAAGACCGAATAATGGTTGCGGATAATGAATTTACATTCATGAATTACTACAAATACAAATAACTTAATTAGCAGAGAGTTTAACTCAGGAAGTAACTGGAGTTGATAATATCAACTCACCTACAGACAGCCCCAAAAGCGCCCATCCCGCCATCATTTCGTTGTGTAATAGCTGGTAAGAAGAAATGATGAAAACAAACTTCCAGCACACATTTCTGTCTGATAGCCTTAAGGGCTAAATAAGTAAAACAATAGTGAAATATGAAGTTAATTAGACAAAGGGATTGCAAAGTGCATTATTTACCTAACGAAAGGAAGTTGGTAGGATCGCTACGCTTGCATTAATAAATATGTTTAATTGAATTACGTTAATCAGTTAATTGGCAATAGTCTAGATTCCCACCCGAGTGACGCGAGACCGCTTTTCAGCAGCAGGTCCGTCGTAACCTGTACTACTCGGCCTAGACTGCATTTTCTAGTGAGAATCTGCTGCGGCTCCAAGAGTACAGGCTCCCTAAGCTCTAGCATGCCTTGCCCAGTCCTAAGACAGTGTTCAGTTTTGTGCCTATTTGCCTCTGCCATTTGAGCGAGACATGCTACCAGATACACTGGACGCGCACTATAATAAATAGTTCACCCTCGACCTAACACCCTTTACTAAGACAATACAAAACTAGCAAGCGTACCGTAGACTCAGTCTGATACAGGTTCACCACAATTGCCTTGTTATAACGAGACACGACTCTAACATTCATTAAATTGATCATATCCCAGTTTGTGATGTTCAGCGATGACTACCCCCTTTAGTTTATAAGTGTACATGCAACATGGCAATGCAATGAGACCGTAATCAGACCTTCTATAGGAAAAAGTATTTAACAACTAACATTTGGTTGTCCTACGTTCTTAATTGAGAGCGGCCTTATAGCCTATTTTATACAACGGAGAGTATTAGCGGTTCCGCCTTCCATGTATGTAATGTCAGTTAAAAGTCAATAATAGTCCATAATCAAATGAGTCATTGTGTAGTGTATAAATTATGAATTAGGGCATGTAACGTGTGACGAAAGGCTTCGCCGTTTTCCTAAACCAAATATTAGCCACAAATATCTGCCAA